>JAPYZI010004567.1:0-13573 GCA_030523105.1 Ophioninae sp. A BG-2022a
TAACTCCCCCCCCCCCCGCCCCCGTCGCAGCCGTCGTCCCAAACCATCGTCTTGTCAGCCTGTCGCTTTTGCAAACGGAGAAACATTACTCACGCGCTCTCGCTCGTCTCCCCACTTTCCCTCGTACGCCCTCGAAAAGGGCGTATCGTGTCAAAGACGACGAATTTCCTGAGCGTTGGAGTAACCGATGTATCACTGCGATGAAAAATTGAATTTTTTAAAATTTAATTAATTTGATTAATTTGATTAATTTGATTAATTTGATTAGTTCGATTATTTTGCTTAAGTCGATTAATTTTATTTTATTTTTTTATTGTTTTTATTCTTTTTATTAATATATATTTATTTATATTAGTTATAGAAATTAATAACTCTGCGATTAAAAGCTTGCTTTTTTTTTATTTTATTTAATAATATATATTTATTTATATTAGTTATAGAAATTAATAACTCTGCGATTAAAAGCTTGCTTTTTTTTTATTTTATTTAATTGATTTGATTAATTTGATTAGTTCGATTATTTTACTCAAGTCGATTAATTTTATTATTTTTTATTGTTTTTATTCATTTTATTAATATATATTTATTTATATTGGTTATATCATTTTTTATTAATTTACTTTGCGAAAATAAAACGAAAAGATTCAGCGTCAAAGATTTTGTTAATTCGCACTGTTGACGACGAAACGTCATTTTAATCACGTGTCGATTTAATTCGAAGCTCACCATTGTTGTATTATCATTCTCAAATACAAAATTTCAATTATTCACCGAATTCCCAACTTTTCAAAACAACAAAACACGAAGAAAAAAAAAAACATAATCGAAATTCCAAACCGAAATTTATGTAACAATAAAAATGCTCCAAACTGAAAAAATAAAAATAATAAAATAAAAAAAAAATAAAAAAAAAAATAATCGAGATTAAAAAAAAAAATAATAAAGAAAGAAAAGAATCGTTTACGTAACTTTTTGTCCAATGAATTGAATGTTTGGTTTTTTTTTTGCTTGTTGTTTTTCAACCGGAAGTTAAATTCGACTCGTGACGTTTGTCGGTCAGGATTCGTGTCCCGATTGATAGAGTCGAGATGACGCGGAAGTTGCGGGTGTGCGTGTGGCGAACGATTCGAATGCTCAAGCCTGTACTCCCTCCGGGGTAAATTCGCGAGCAACAGGTGTCCGCAGGGACATTCGGAGAAACGCGTTGGGGGGGGGGGTGGATTTAGGGTTGGAATCGCGGTAAGGGTAGAAATGTTTGACTGTATACGTATATTTGGGGCTTGGAGTATATATGTAGAACGAGGGATTTATACCAGACAGTTGTACAGTGGTAGGAAGGGTGAGACAGAAATTTTGGGAGAGAGAGAGAGAGAGAGAGAAAAAAAAAAGTCTCTTCCGGTGGAAAAAGCTCCCCGTGAACCGAAAGCGTAGAGCGAATAAAACACACCAGCTTCCCAGTTGGGGAAAGACCCGGATTTTTCCTCCTCTTTATTTATGAGCTTTTTATTCGACTTGTTGAGCTTTCTTTCGCCTCTTTTCTCGTTTTTTTCCCTCACTGACACTCCTTTTTTCCGGCCATTCTTTTCCTTCCCTCCTCCTCTTCGTCGTGTGTTTAAGGGGCTCGCGCGACAAATTTCGTCGATTTCTTACGAGGGTATGGGAATAATAGAAACGAACCATTCAGGGGTGAGAGAAAACGACGAGTCCCATCAATCATCACCGAGGAATATTGTTTTTTTTTTTTTTTTACTGTATTGTTTGCGGAGAATTAATTTTCGAATTATTTGTTAACTTATTTTCTACAATTTGCACACTTTGGGATTCGTACTTTTTTTATAATCTTGCTCACTCGTGTGAATTTTATTTAATGCTTTTAATTCAATTTTGTATTTATTAATTTTTTTGTATTTATTTTTTATATATATTTTTATTTTTTAAAAGAATACCAAATTAAATAATTCCAAATGAAAAGAATCTTCAATAACACAATTACAAATAGAAACGAAAATCCTTAAAAAAAATATTACAATTATAAATGGAAAAAAAAAAAATCTTTGAAAAATTATTCATTTAAAAAGCAGCGGCTATAAAAACAAAAAAAAATGTTTTTCTTCGATTTTATTCTCGTCTCTTTATCGAATAATTGACAAAAATAAATGAACGTTGAGTAAAACAAAAAGTCTCCACGAAATGTGTTTGCACAATCTCGAGAAATTTTTCAAGCCTTTTTTTCAAGCTTCGATTATTTATTGTCAGTATTCTAAGATATCCTAAGATATTCTTGAAACATTAATTTTATTATTATTATTATTTCTTTTTTCATCGAGGATGGTCCTACATCAGGAAAACATGGATCATAATCAAGAGCCCATAAAAAATCGGCTCGAGATCTTTTTCCACACTTTGATGTTTTGAGAATGAAAGGTCGGAACTGTCAGGGAACATCGAAGATCGGTAGAAAAGGTGAAAATGGGTCGAACAGGCTAGCGCTTTAAAATCCATCACGTTGGAAGGGTCTTTTTGGTATTATAACACTTAGCTTCAGGGTTAGTCGTAATTCTTAGGATTTTTTTTTTTTTATGAACCGGTGGCGCCCTACGCGGCAACTTTTCACTCAGGTATCTTTCTTTCACACGTGTCCCAACATTGGCACCCAATGATGACGCTCACAAATGTAAACGGTAGTAAGAGATAGATACGATTTAGTCGTAATCCTTCAAAAGAGGAGGTCTTTCATGGAGTCTTTCATCATCCTGAAAACGTTCTATCTATGATCTATCCATTAAAGTTGAGTTAACGCCCTCTTGGGTTTGGAAGATTGGCCTGGATTTTCTGCCTCCTTAATTTTTTTTATTTCTTTCTATTTTTTTTTCTTTTTTTTTTTTATTTCAGTAACTCTCTCTCTCTCTTTACAATTTCTCTGTCAGACTTCTCAGTCTTCGTTGATATCGTCGATGGTTTCGTCACTCTTCGATTTTATTGTTTGTTTGGGTCTGTTTGGGTTTCGATATGAAATTGGAAAAATTGATAATCCTACGAAAAAAAAAAAGGTTATTCCGATGGAACTAATATCATTGAAACCGGATTACACGATTTTTGCTTTGTTTCATCGTCGATTTATATTTTTTTTTATATATATTTAAAAAATTAAAAAATTAAAAAAGTAAAAAAAAAAAAAAAAACATCGCGATTAAAATATCCAGTTGAACGTTCAATGTCTTTTTTCTATCTCAAATCTTTGAACCTCGTGCGTTTTGAGCTTTCGAAATTACCGTTGAACAATTCTCAGTAAATTTTCAAAGTACGACTGACAATAATAAAAATACAAAAAAAAAAAAAAAATAAAAAGAATAAAAATAACTCAAATAATAAAATCCAACGAAATTATTTTTCATAAATTCCATTATTAGGTGTTTTTTTTTTTTTTTTTTTTTTTTAAATATTCCTTTCGACTCGAGTCAAAATTGATCGTGATTTGTAAAAAAAGAAGCCCCGCATTAATGCGCGCGTATCGACGTTTATCCTAACGTGGAGAAACCTTAAGAGAACGATGCTCGGAAAATTATAATTAACAAAATTACGTAAGGGTGAACTCGATATGTCGGGCTGGATATGAAAGGTCGTGATTGTACGCGTGTATGGATCGTGCTCGAAAGATGTGACGATAGTAAGGGAGAAGGAGAAGGAGGAAAAGGGGGGGGGGTTGAGGGTTTTATAAGGAAGGGTTGTTCGAAGTTGGGAGCCCTTCGCCAGCCACCGCTCCGTGTAACGGTCCAGACTCCCAGTCTTCAGCTTACACGTTGGTCGTCCATGCTTCGAGAATTCTATCAAGTCCCCCCTCCCCCTACCTCAGCCCGCCCATATATGTAGGTAATCTTATATACGTGGGGTGATTGCGTTTGCTTTATTCAAAAGGTTTTAATTACAGTTTGGGTACTTCAATTTATTCAAGAGCTCTACGAACGAGTCCTGGAGCTTTCCCCCGTCTCGGTAGACCTAAGAAATTCGAGGAGACGTTTCGCTCCGTCGCGCCACCATTATTTGACGACGCAAAGACGACGCGGTTTTTAGTCTCGATGTTGTTTTTTTTTTTTTTTCTTTTTTTTTTTGGGCTGAATCTGCGACCCAACTTGTGGGTACTCAAAATTTCGAGCGCTCGATGGATATTCGATATTCGATGGTAATATTAAGTTTACTGAATAAATCATTTGTTTGGGTTTGAAATTTCATTGTTGTTTGGGTTTGTTCGGGTTTGAAATTTCATAGTTGTTTGGGTTTGTTCGGGTTTGAAATTTCATAGTTGTTTGGGTTTGTTTGGGTTTGAAATTTCATAGTTGTTTGGGTTTGTTTGGGTTTGAAATTTCATAGTTGTTTGGGTTTGTTTGGGTTTGAAATTTCATAGTTGTTTGGGTTTGAAATTTCATAGTTGTTTGGGTTTGTTTGGGTTTTGTTTGGATTTGTTTGGGTTTTGTTTGGGTTCTAGTCGAACGAAGCAAACCCAAACAAACGACTATTTGAAACAGTTGTTTCAAGTATTAGATTTCAATAAGGGAGTATTCGTTTTTCCCCCTCCCCTACTTTTTCGTCGTTACTTTGGTTCCCATTATGAAAGAGCCTTTGTATCAATTTTCGTAAGAGCAAGACACGATGGTGGCTTAAGAACGGTAGGAAATGAAACGCACGTCGAATGATATACCGCCTGAACGTCGGGATTTAAATTTCATTTGTCCCGTGTAGTCGAGTCGTATGAAATTTTTACAGCCCGGAATGTACCATCGAACAATCGTTGCGTTTATAAAAGCAAAATGGGTGTAAGGTCTTACCCGACTGAGTTTCGTGGCTTCATACAGCCTAATAAATAAAAATGTATATGAGGGGTGGGGGTGGCCGGTGGATAATTCATGTTGATGTACATCCATATCGGACGTTCCGTGCAGAAAAATCTTGCATTTCCTCATAGCTCCGTTAGTTTTTTTTTTTTTTAATTTCTATTAAAAAAAGTATTTCTTTTTTTTTCCATGAAAAAAAGTAACGATATTTGCAAAAATCTATTTTCTTTCTTCTATATATATATATTAAATTAACAAAAAATACAAATGATACAAGAAAAAAAAAAGTATACATACATACAAAAATTAAGAAATAAAAAAAAAATAACAATAATTATTATATCAATTAAATGATCAAATTAAAAAAAAAAATATATGTATATATACATAAATACGTGTAAAAATTGCGTTACATTATTACCTAAATATTATTCATTCGATTTATCAAACAAGAGAGAAAAAAAAAAACCTTTCTTTTAATTTACCCGTGTAAAGTTGAGGCGAGCCAATTTTTCACGAGCTCGTATTTTCAAAAATACCCAACGAAACGATTGAAAACGATTTTTCATTTTTATGTATATAAAAAAATAAATAAATTAAAAAAAAATAAAATGATGAATAAACATTTTACGAATCGAATAATGAATTAAAAAAAAAAAAGAAATATATATATATATATATATATAAATATATACAAGCTGAAATTAAATATTGAGAATTTTTTCAAACATCAGCAATTTATCAATAAAATTGTACAACAATTTTCCCTTTACATTTTCAATTAGTATGTTTTTTTTTTAAATCGTAGAATCAATGATTTTCGTTAATACGTTTTGTTTAAAATTAACAAATTATTTATTATTTTCTCGCTTCGAATTCATCGCTTATTTTATTCCAATTTATTTATTATTATTTATTATTTGCTATTTATTTATTATTCCATAATTCCCTATTTATTTACTGTTCCCTCATAATTATATATATATATACACACACACACACACACACACACACACACACATAAATATATATGTAAAAATTGGGTGAAATCATTGTATCAACGTTATAAAAATATTATTATTTGTAAATATTGTTTTCGTTGGATGGAGAATGTTGTTTTGGTATTTTGGTGAAAGAGCCCATGGGTCGTAGGGTAGGTAAGAACGCGAGAGTGAGCTTAGGCAATTTACATTGATATTTATGCCGCGTCATAACCGGGGCTTTCTTCGTATATATCCGGTACGATACATCGGGCATCGTATAGAGCGACGGAGGGAGAGAAAGCGGTAAGGATTCGTACTGCTAATCCCCCCTGGCTTGCCGGGGGGTTGTTTTAATTGAAATCTTACTCGGTAACTCGTGGCGCTCGACGCAACGCACGAGAAAACCGAATCGGTAGTCTTCACCGCGTTCTGGGTTATGCACTCGAGTACGGCCTCGAAAATTGTTTCTCTCGAGATCTCTCAACCCTTAACGAGAACGCGTTACCGCGTTATATCCAAGTTTCCCGCCGGTACAACTCCCGATCTTCTTCGTTCCACCCCCTTAAACCACCTATGTATCAAAATCACGGAGCTTCCCCCCCCCCATTCCGCCCCCACCCGTCAATTTCAAAATCTCTTGCGAACGAGACAGGTGCGTCGAAATCTCGGCTCCGCGACGTCTCGATCGATAACAAAAATATTTATTCCATCCGGATTTATCATTTTACGAGAAACACCGATAATGGAAAAGTTCAAAAGAGATATCGGACTCGACTCTGTTTTTTTTTTTTCGCGAGAGTTCGCTCATCGTTTTTTTCTTTTTTTTTTTTTAATTCGTAAGAATTTGAAAATTGTATAAAAATTAAAATTTTTTGATACATTGAAATATACTATGAATGAAAATATTCGATAATTATGATAATACGTATAAACTATTATAACACATAGTTTATTACGATAAACAATAATTTCTTCGTTTATCATAATTTTTGAAAATTTCAATTAACAAAATTCGTGAATGTTAACTGGTGAAACGTAATACAATTAATATAATAAACTATATTATGATAGTTTATTCTAATAACTATAATTCGTCGATTAAGTATAATTATTTATGTTTATTTGGTATTTTTTTTTTTTTAATTTCAATTTAAAGATACATCGAGCTTTCAAATTTCGTTAAAGTTTCGAGTGACGATCGAAAGTAGACGAAGGCGTCTCGCGCGAGAACGAAATAATTGAGCGAACGACGGGACGAGGCGAAGAAAAAAAAAAAAAAAAAAACAGAAAAAAAAACAAAAAAATGAAACGAGTGTAGAAAGTTTGACGATGGGTTTTCTACGCACTCGGAAACGAGAAGGCCGAGAGTACTAGAGACATTCGAGGCCAGGTAAACGATGAAACTTCGGCTGTTCCGTGAGATCGTAGAGAAGAGTTGAAACGTCAACCGCGAGACCACTAAAAAGTATGGCTCGCGCCATCCCCGTGTAACACGAGCGCAAACTGGACAAACTTTTAATTCGTTCATTTCAGCAGGCTCAAAGGGTTACCTCGAATGAGGCTTATTAAAATTTATACATTATTCGAGTTGTCTTTGTTAACTCCTTTTCATTTTTCTCGTATTAGGGGAAAGTCACTATACGTCGAACAATATTGTTTAACGTTTGAACAAAAATTAAACGATCGATGACACGACCAAATTTTACAATTTTATCATTTAATTTCGAATTGTATAAATTTTTATTTTTTAAAATGACAAAAATCTTAACAAGAAACACGAGAAAAAAAAAAACACTGATTTTCAAACAAATGGTTCAACTATAATTGGATATTCGAAATTAGGTCACTATTTTTATTTATTCCTTATATTCAATATTAGAAGAATTAAAAAATAAATAAATAAAACGATGTATTATTTTGACTTTGTAATTATTATCGATTAATAAACTTAATTCTTATTTAATAATAATTCATCAATAAAGAATTAATCATATAATAATCATTAATAAACTTAAACAACGAACTAATAAACTAGTAGTTTAATAAAACTCGAATAATAAACTTAATTAATAGTAATTAATAACAATAAAAAATAAGGTTTCATTAATAAACATATATTTATTAATAAAATTTATTCGCAATTACCTCAATGACAACGATACTTTTTAACACCAAAAATATTCTTTACAGAAAATCAAAATCAGATCACAGTCGTATCAATTTTTCATAGACAAAAGTTTTTATCGTCGATATTTAACAATTATTTATCAATGCAAAAAAATCATCAGTCCAATCTTTGTTAATAAAGAAACATTGCATTTTAGAATAGAACTATATGATTATTTATCTTCTCCATCGATATGCCAAAAGAAAACGAAATTTTAAGGGTCACCAATTTTTTTTTTTACTGTTAATTAAAAATCGTCGAGAAAATTTCGGTCCAAAAGAACCCGAAGATTCGAGAGTTTGGAGAAGTGGTCGTGCTAGGGTCGCGCAAACCGGGCTTTACCGTTTCGATAAAACGAAAATAAGAGAGAGAAGTGGGGGGAGGTGGGGGGGGGGGGGAGTATGAGATAGAGGAAAAAAGAGGAAAGGAGGAAAGGAAGGGCCAAGGGAAATTCTCTCGATCTCCTCGACCCCGAGAAATAACACTTTCATGGCTCTAATCCCGGTGTAGGAAAACGCAACGCGAGGAGTCGGAGTATATCAAGCCCTGAAAAAGGGTTGTTAATGCCCTTTCTCTTATTTCCGAGGCATCAGAAAATCTCAACGCCCTCTATACATGTATTTCATTCCTGGCGTGCTAATATTTTCCGAAGGGTTGAAATCTAATTTTTTAAAGCCCCTTTACACCCCCCTCTCAACCCCTTGCTACTTTTTCGGTTGCGGACGAAAACAACAAAAAAAAGTACGTACAATCTAACCCAAAAGTATTACGTGTTTTGTACATTTTTTAATTGTAATTAAAAATCGAATTTTTAGGGGGTAATAAATAGCACGTTTATTTGCCAAATGGAATTTCGAAGCGGACGAACTTGGCTTCTTTTTCTTTTTGTTTTCCTTCTTGTTTTATTTTTGCAATATCTTTTTTTCACGTAATTTTGAAAATTTGTATTATTCATGATTTTTGCGATTTTGAAAAATCGTATGCTCGAACTTTGGGAAATAGTAATTTTTAATCATTCAGTGGTGAGTTTTCATTAAAATTGGCTTTTCGTTAGCATTAATTTGGTTTTATTTGAAATTTGTTATTTCATTTCCAAAGGCTTTTCTTTAATAATGTAAAAAGTAGTATTTTGTTATTTTCGGGACACTATATTTCTTCTATTAATTTGAACGATTCTTTTTAAAAATGTATTTTTATTTCTCGTGAGAAATCGACATTTTCAAAATGACGTAGAGAGTACAAAAAAAAAAAAAAAAATGGCAAAACATATTAATCAAAAATCAAACGAACAATATATTTTTTGAAATTACAACAATTCATTTAAAAAAAATATCATTTCATTTTTAATGAAAAATCAAAATTTTTAAATTGACGCAGAGGGCAAAAAAAAAATAGTAAAAATAAAAATAAAAAATCAAAATGAAGCTAAATTTATCCATTTGAAATTGGAATTTGTCTCGTTGTTCGAAAATCATTTTTAGCCGGAGATATGTGTTTTTTAAATCGAATAGGAAACTCACGGAGCGTCCAGTACTTTTGATCAAGACTGTATGTACGAAGTTGGTCGAGGGAGTGAGAAGAGGATCGAAAAATAAGCGAGAGCTTGAAATAAACGTGGCTCGCTCCCAATAGACATAATAAAAAAGCCATCTGAAATATGCATCCCTTAATAAAACTGTCCAATTAAGGGGGAACGGTATTAAGTATTTAAGGGTGTGTCAAGAAAATTCAACGGTGGATTCTCCAGCGTTAATTTTTTTTGGCTCAGGTGGCAAGCGAGATCTCGTCTTACTTTTACCCCTTTTCCCCTTCCATCGTACTTTTTTCCGTCTTCCTCATTACGCTCCCCGTGGAAAATCCTTTTTGTTGGAAAGCGTAGATGACGAAGGGCGTCTCTGTCATTGGATATTTCACTTTGCCCTTTTCCTTCTCGAGTCTTGGGAATAATCATTTATAAAACAAATATGAGAGTTTGGGAGGTCCAACGAAAGTTGGATTTTGGGAGATCGTTCGTAAATATTCTTTTTTTTTTTTTAATTATCGTATTAATTTATTAAGTATTTTTTTAATTACGCATTTTCTTATGGATGTATATTGATATATTAAACTTTAAATAAAAATAAAAATAAAATATAAATACAAATATTTGTATAAGTAAAATGTGCACCAAAAATATTAGTAAAATAAAATAAAATAAATAAAATTATATTTTACAAATATTACAAAAATATTAGTAAAATATAAATAAAATAAAAACATTCGTTGCATAAAAATCTTTATTTCAATTAAGTATTTCCTTCCGCATTTTTTCTCTTTTCACGACAACTTAAAATAAAATAAAAATAAAATTAAAATAAAATATAAATAAAAGTATTTTAAAAAATTTAAATAAAAAAACACATATTGCATGAAAAATCTTTTTGTTAATTAAGTATGTTCTTTCGCATTGTTTGTTTATTCACGATCCAAAGTATTTACCATTCTCATTGGAGTACAGGCATTTTTTTTTCAGTTTCCAGTACCGACGAACGTCAGAGAAAGAGAGAGAGAGAGAGAGAGAGAGAGAAGAGAAAAGAGCGCCAGTCGTAAAAATTCCACGAGAGCCTCGGTCCATTGGAAATCTGCGTAATTAACCGAAAGAATTTCTAGATGAATCGAGAGAGGTGCCGGGAGGTTATGGTGAGGGTAACTTTCAGGTGGGGAAGCGTGAAACTCCGGAGGTTTGCTTCGGAACTGCCCAGGGGTGAATTTGTATGGTGCAAAAGGGAGAGGGGAGAAGGGGGGAGGGCGTTGGATCGGTTGATTAAAATCCGGAACAGCATCGCTTAGAACGAAAACACACGTGACGGCCCCTGGCAATTTCTCGTTTTTCTCGGCTCAGCGCTGGACGCACTCGACACACTCTTTTGCTCGGGTTTCGGCTATGTGGGGTAAAATGGACAGACCGTGACGAAAGCACTAATTTCGACGATTTCTCGCAGGACGCGAGAATCGTATCGCAGTTAGGAAAATAGAGATTAATTATTCATTGTAACAAGGAGAAATTTATTATTACGAGGGAACAGTAAACAAATAGGGAATTATGGAATAATAAATAAATAGCAAATAATAAATAATAATAAACAAATTGTAATAAAATAAGCGATGAATTCGAAGCGAGAAAATAATAAATAATTTGTTAAGTTTAAACAAAACGTATTAACGAAAATCATTGATTCTACGATTTAAAAAAAAAAACATACTAATTGAAAATGTAAAGGGAAAATTGTTGTACAATTTTATTGATAAATTTCTGATGTTTGAACAAATTCTCAATATTTAATTTCAGCTTGTATATATTTGTATTAAAAGAACAATACAAGTAACAATGATTGGCAACCGGTGTATGAAAAAACAAAAACAAACAAAAAACAGGCGAGATAAAAAAATGTTCCACAAGTCGAGTTTTCCATAAATTCGAGGCTTCCGTTTCGCCCCGACGTTTTTTTTTGTCGTAAAATTCGTTGCTCTCGTACTGAATTTTCGCTTGGGATCTCGCGATTGAAAATACTTTGCGGGGATGTTACAGTTATCCGAAACGCTTCGAACTCCGATTAATAACTGGCGAGCGAATTTTTTTCACGAGCTTTTTCGATAGACAATTTTTTTTTCTTTCGATTTTTTTTTTTTTTTTTTTTTCGTTTCAACCTCGTCGGCTGA
This sequence comes from Ophioninae sp. A BG-2022a, assembly GCA_030523105.1. Taxonomy (NCBI): domain Eukaryota; kingdom Metazoa; phylum Arthropoda; class Insecta; order Hymenoptera; family Ichneumonidae; species Ophioninae sp. A BG-2022a. Next base: position 11,679 of record JAPYZI010004567.1, read on the forward strand.
AGCTCGTTGATATTGCAAACTGTTATTTGGTGGTTCCCGTTAACTCGTTTCCCAGGAACAACGAATGATACGTAACATGTACCGGAAATGGGTGGAGGGGAGGCTGACGGAATTTTGATAATAATTTCAATCGAATACGTACCGTCGAAAACGATGTTTCAGCGCAATTAATATTCACTTGTGAAACAACTGAAATAAACATTTTTTTTTCTTAAGAAAGAACGTTAGTTTTTTTATTTATTATTAATTAAGGTTAAATAACAATAAGATGCATCCGAGATTTTGATATAAATAATTGCATATATTTCTAAATAAATATAAAATAAGAGTATAAAATAAAAGTAAACGAAATAATAGTCCATATTTAAAAAAAAGAAAATAATAATAATAATAATAGCATATACAAAAATAATATCGTATATTTCTACCATACTCGTAATTAATTCCTTCGAATTGAATATTATATTTGTAGATATATCAGAGATTTTAACAAAAAAAAATAACAGCATATATTTATAAACAAAAAATGAGGCTAATAAAATAAAACTAAACGAAATAATAGTCCATATTTAAAAAAAAGAAAATAATAATAATAATAATAGTATATACAAAAATAATATCGTATATTTCTACCATGCTCGTAATTAATTCCTTCGAATTGAATATTATATTTGTAGATATATCAGAGATTTTAACAAAGAAAAATAACAGCGTATATTTATAAACAAAAAATGAGGCTAATAAAATAAAAGTAAACGAAATAATAGTCCATATTAAAAAAAAAAAAAAGAAAATAAAAAAATAATAATAATAGCGCGTATAAAAATAATATCGTATATTTCCACTATGCGTAGATGTACATAAATAATACACAATTCGCGTTTAATTTTGATCTTAGACCGAATATGCATATCTGCACATATATATATATATAAATATATATATATATATATATATATATATAGGTAATACGCCCGCTGTAGGGGGCTTAATATCCCAGGGAGCAAAGCGTGAAGAGAAAAAGAGATACGCAGAGAGAGAGAGAGAGAGAGAGAGAGAAAGAGAGAACGACGAGAGTTTAAAAAAAAGTGCAATATCACTGGAATACATAAATGCGAGATGAGGCGAGACTCTGCCTATTTGAATGAAAATCAGATAAATTTGCGAACCCCGGCGGCAATTCGTTTTTACCCACTTCTATACACATACACATAACTTCGAGCGAAAAAAAAAAAAAATGAAAGAAAGAAAAAAAAAGAAAGAAAAAAAAAAAATTACTCCGCGCACGTATAAATAACGTACACATAGTCCGATATTTTTCTCCCTACACGTAAACTCGTCGTGACGAATAGCAAATTCAAATTTCGACGATTAAAAACGAAAAACACCATCGTCCACTGACTGTACCAACTTGTTTTCTTTTTTTCTCTCGTTTCAGGTAAGAATACATCATCCGGGTATGGGAAAAAAAATCATTCCTCCGCGAACTGGAATAAAGTAAGTTCGTTCAACCTGAAAAGTGGAAGGGATGGAGATTTAAAGAAATTAGATTTAAGAAAATTACTTAAATTTAATTTAAAGAAAAAAAAAAAAAAACAAAAATAAACAAACAAAAAGATTTCGTAACGATTGCAATCTATTTTGAAAAAAATAAGGAAAAAAAACTCCACGTTTTTTTTTTCCTAAATTACCGAAGCGCAAAAAAAAACAAAATTAAAAAAGACTTCGTAATATTTGCAATCTATTTTCAAAAAATCAAGAAAGGACTCCACGTTTTTTTTTTTTTTTTCCTAAATTACTGAAACGCAAAAAAAAAAAAAAGATTTCGTAACACTTGCAATCTTTTTTTCAAAAGTCAAGAAAAAAACTCCACGTTTTTTTTTTTTTTTTTTTTT
>JAPYZI010004568.1:0-13174 GCA_030523105.1 Ophioninae sp. A BG-2022a
TCTGGTGGGGGGGGGGGGGGGGGGGTGGGGGGGAGCGGTGGCCGCTCGAACGCTTCCGCCAGTAAAGCTGGCCCATAATTTAACTCTAGCAAAAGCCTCCGAACGACACTCACCAAATTAAGCTTCAATTCCGGAAACTAATGTTTCCAAACTTTCGAAATCATCGTGGAGGCTAACAGAAAATTACTCGGTCTCACGAGATCGTGAAGATTTCGAAAAAACAAAAAACAAAAAAAAAAACACTCTACCGATCGATTCGCGTATATTTAAGGGGGATTGAAAAAACTTTTTACTTTGCCACGATAATATTGACGTTGAAAATTTATTTCGTTTGAAGTATAACGCGGAAAAAAGGCTTTTTCGAAATTTTTAATAATGATTTTTTATTAAAGAAATTTCGATGAACCGTTCAAGCTTCGTTTCCGTTGTCTGCAGATACTCGAATCAATTTTATTGCTCATGGAAAAATATGAAATATATCAAAATATATAATATATACATTTTTGAGAATTTTTTTTTCACTTATTAATTTTGTAATTAAAGTAAAACTTGAAATTTTTATTTCCCGTACATATAAGTTATCGAATCAATTTTATTATTCACATAAAAATACAAAAAACACACAATCAACTAGACAAAAAAAAAAAACAAAAATACAAACTTTGTACGATTTTCTCAAATTTCGATGTTTCGTTGTTTATGTTTTTTTCTCCACGAAATACGAGACCCCGAACAAACCCAAACCAAAAAAAAAAATAAAAAAACAGACAATCAACATAAAAAAAAAACAATCAAAAAATTCACAATCTGTACGATCGTCTCATATTTCGATATTTCACTATTTTTTTTTTCTCGAAATAGCGAAATACAAAAAAACAGCTCGGAGAACTAAATAAAGAAAAATCATTCCTCGGCTCATTGGCTCGCGATCTCGAATGAGCTATAAACATACATTGACGTAATCAGCAATCCAGCGTTTATCAGAGTACAAAATACGTCACCTCATTGCCGAACGTATAACCGGAGAAATTTCATTTTCCCGGATCGTTTGGCGTTTCAATCAGGGCTCAAACGAAAATTTACCATGTCCCCCCATAAACCCCCGTAACACCTTCCCCCTCCCCCTCGTACGCATATTGACATCGGATTCTCGAAAGTCGAAACGCGTACACGTAGAGTGGGAAGGTGGGGGGGGGGGGGGGCTGAATTAAGGGGTGATCGGAAATCATGCGAGGCATGCGTGTAGTCCAATTTTCCTCCCTAATTTATGGATGTACACGTATATACATTCTACTATGCGATATATATACATATAGTGTATATACATATACATTTTCGTTGTATAACCATTTCGCGGCCACTAGGCACGATCACGAATATCCCAGATCGAAAACCAACCGAAAATCAACAACCTCTGATAATCCTAGTAATTAACGAATAATCGAACATTTTTTTAATTTCATTTAAACGAATGATTGAAATTAGTAAAAAAAAATATATATATATATATATATATCGTTTATCTATGATTTCTGTTTTCCTGTTGACCTGATTTAAGGGGAAGCGAATAACGATTCTTTCGATATTCTAACGCAAACAAATCCAAAATAACTTGCCTCCAATTTTGAGAAATTAAATTCTATTTCGTTCGAGTTTTGAACTCTCGAACTTCGGATTTTAAATGGGAATCGAAGATGATCGTGACAATGGAAACGTATCAGAGATCGTTGAAAATTAAAAAAAAACCATATTTATATCTGGTAAAAAAAAACAGATTTAAATCTGGTAATAAAAAACCATATTTATATCTGGTAAAAAAAAACAGATTTAAATCTGGTAATAAAAAACCATATATATATCTGGTAAAAAAACAATCAGATTTTTCGTCGAAACGAAAAGTATTTTTGGGTTAATCGATTGACCAAAAAATTAAAAAAATGAAACTATCCAGGGGTAAAAAAAAAGAAAAAAACAATCGAGAGGTCGAACCTATCCGTTGTAAAAAGGGAAGAAAAATCAATCAGGATTTCGTATAAGGCGATTAGGGAAAAATAAGTGTACGCCCGTTGGGAGAGGAGGGACGAAAATTGGGCGCGAAGGCATGCACAGGGGTCGAGATATACGTACTAGCCTTCGAGGCCTCTTTCAAGAGCAGGGGTTGGCGCACATGCGTCCCGTGCGTTTCATCCGCCCAGCGGATGTTCACCTAAATCTCATGTAAGGTAATACGCACAAATATCGTAAACACGCGCCATTAGTGTGGGTTTCGCCCTCCTCTCCCCTCGTTTCCCACTCTCTTTGCTTCTCTCTCTCTTGTCGTCTATTTTTACTATTAATTTTGTATAATTTTGTATTATTTTTAAATTATTTTTCATTGTTTTTCACTATTTCTTATTATTTCTTATTGTTTTGTATTATTTTGTATTATATCTTCAATTTTTGTAATTACTTTTGTATTATTTTCTCTCTTCTCTCTCTCTCTCTCTCTCTCTCTTGTCGTCTATTTTTAGTATTAATTTTGTATAATTTTGTACTATTTTTTAATTATTTTTCATTATTTTCTACTATTTTTTATTATTTCTTATTGTTTTGTATTACTTTGTTTTATATCGGAAATTTTTTTTTATTACTTTTATAGTATTTTCTTTCCCTTTTTCTCTTCTCTCTCTCTTGCCAGCTATTTTTAGTATTAATTCATCATTAATTTAATATAATTTTGTACTATTTTGTATTATATTTATCATTATTACGTATTTTTAAAAATAATATTTTCAAAGTTTTTAAATTATTTTATATTATTTTCTTTCATAATACTGTACTATCATTATTATCGTTATTGAATTTTCAAAATTTCATCCAATTCAGTATTATTTTCTATCAAAATTTGGAATTATATTTTACACTATATTTTCTCCATTTTGTATTTTTATATTTTTGTATTCGTATTGTTATTATGGTTGTCTCCTTTTCCCAAAAGTTTTACCTGGTGCATAATAAACTTTATCATCATCATCATCATTTCTCTCTCTCTCTCTCTCTCTCTTTCTCTCTCGCCCTCCCCCCCCCCACTCTTCTGCCCTTCGAGAGGTTACGGTTTATTTGGCACATATATGTTTGCGCGCGCGCACGCGTTAGCCTGGGATTTGAAGCGTTTTAACCGATGCCAAGCTGAGTTTGGTTCAGTCTGCGTCGCGCTTTCGTGGTCGTAAGAGCGATCGAAAAATCGCTCTCTTCCGAGACACCCATTTTTATAGTTAAAAGAGTAAGTAAACAAAAGAAAGGGAAGATAAAAAGGGTGGAACGTCGCATGGCTGTAGGTGCGATCGAAAAAACAAAGGTGAGTAAAGATTGGAGATTAAACGATGGGGATGTATTTATTAATACTAATTATACAATTACTAATTATATGTAACAATATACAAAAATGTACGAAGTACGAAGCGCGAAATTCGTTTCCCGATACGAAACCTCATTATTCTCTCGTCCTCGAAATCTTTCGTTAAAACTGTCTTTCATCGGACAAATAATTTTTTTGCTTCGATTACTGCAGCACTTCTACACAACCTTCACAATATCCGTTCAATCGTGTAAGTTCTATCGAATATCAAGTGCAAATTTGTTTTTTTGATTATTTATCATTTTTCGTGATCTTCAGTGATCCAAAACTAAATTTGGATTTGATGATTTCTTCAATGATGCAAAACTAAATTTGGATTTCATGATTTCTTTAATGATCCAAAATTAAATTTGGATTTGATGATTTCTTCAATGATGCAAAATTAAATTTTCATTTGGTAATTTCTTCAATGATCCAAAACTAAATTTGGATTTAATGATTTCTTCAATGATCGAAAACAAAATTTGGATTTGATGATCCCTTCAATGATGCAAAATGAAATTTGGATTTGATGATTTCTTCAATGATGCAAAATGAAATTTTAATTTGATGATTTCTTCAATGATGCAAAATTAAATTTGTATTTGATGATTTCTTCAATGATCGAAAATTAAATTTTGATTCGATGATTCTTTCAATGATCCAAAACAAAATATCATGAAAAATTCATGACCCCCAATTTAAACGTGAGTAAAAATGTCGATGCAAAAATTTTCGTAATAATTCTATGACGCTGGGAGGGAATTTTACGATTAATTTTACATTTCATAAATGCCACCTCAATCGTTAAAAAAATTTATTCATAAACCTTATCGTTTTAAAACGATCCATAAAAAAATTGAAAAAACATAACCTAAACGTTTTATTTGATAACTCATCCTAAATACACCTGTTCTCTCTTTGCAAGAATTTTGGGCCACGAACAAAAAATTTCTCCCTATAAACGTAAATTACGTACGGAGTGTACGAAATACTTTTAAAATCGATCGCACATGTTTTTCGACCACTTCGATGAAAAATTCTTCGAGGAATGTCATCGATGAGGAAAATGATACGTTTGATTGACTTTCAAACGGATACTTTGTTTCCATCGTAGGGCGGTAATACTGCCTCGTAATCGTGATACGTGTTACTTAATACGAAACCCACGTGCTACGTTCTATTCATTCAACCGATTACAGGTACTCTCAAAAAATGTCTGGCATCAATAAACTTGTGACGATTTCGATAATCTGCAATTTCGATTACGAACCAACGTATCATTAATAATTCATTACCACAGATAATAATAAATTATTTATATTTATTAATAATTTGTACTGCAATATTAACATTATTATTAATTTTCCCAACTGAAAATTAATTATTACTTCAATAGCGTAATATTAATAATAATAATAACAATAATTATGAAAAAAAAAAAATTATTATTATGAATTATCATTACGACCATCATTAGTACGACCCAAAATTTTTTGACACGATGAACGAAAATTAAAGGTCTTTGATTTCGATCAACGTTTATTTATACTTATTTTCGATTTATCAGTGTTAATTAATTTAATTATTTTCAAGCAGGTGTATTAATTTTAATAAATTCAATTTAATTGATCGATTTTTTAAATTTTTTAATTAACTTTGATCAGTTATTGTATTTTTACATAAAAATCAATCAATTAATTTACTTTTTGAAATTGATTTCTATGAATTATTTTATTCTCTAATTAATTACAAATTGCACAATAAATTTGTTTACTGTTTTCAATGAATGTGAATAAATGTTTTTATTTTGGAAAATCAATTTCGATCTATTATTTTTTATTAATTAATTCTAATTAATTCTTTAATGTTTAAAAATGATATTTCAGTAATTTTTTTAATAATTATTATTTGTTGACTCGACGTCGTACGGTGAAGAAAAATATTAACTGCATTGCAGCTGAGAAGAAAAAAACAACTCGCAACAAAGTTGCAGCACAAGCACTTTTTGCGCTCGTTACGCACGCAGCCAGCGTTTTGTTGAAGGATCGTTTACGCACACGAGAGCCCGTTGGAGAACGTACTACAAAAGTCACTCAATTGCAAGCTTTCCAGGAAAAAAAGAAATTCCACCTTTTTGTTTAACCTTTAAATTTGCAGTTCCAACCATTTTTGAACTTTTCGTGTTTTTTTTTTTTAACTATTGAACAGTGCAGTGTCGACGTTAGTTGAAAAGGAAAAAAAGGAAAAAAATGATAAGCGTTGTGCAACCACAAAGCACAAATTTATTTTTTTTTCACCTTGACTGTTCAACGTTCTCGTGGAAATTTGTGCAGCTCGGTTATCTGAGGACTTAGTGCTCGTACGCTTGTACAGGCTCGTTCATAACTCGCTGAATAAAACGATCTTTATTTTCGTATTTTATTAAATATTAATTTATTATTTATTTATTCATTGAAATAAATATCGTTTTATTCAACTTATTTATTATTTATTTATTTCGTCGTAATAACAGAGAAATAAACAAATGATAAATCAATTTAAAATTCCCTATTTATTATTAATAATTAGCAAAACAGTTTTACTTGTTCACCCGAATTTTTCTCGAATTATTGAATTTCCAAAAGGAGTTTTTTTAAAAAACAGTTTCACTCGGTCTTTCCAATTTTTCGATGTTCATCTTTTTTCGAAATATCAAATTTACAAGGTTATTTTCAAACAAATATAAATAAAAAAAATAATTATAATTCGCAAAAAGAGGAATTATATTAAAAAAAATAAAAAATACAATAATTTTCGAAAAAATAAAAAGGAACAATTATATCTCTTCTTTTTTATTTTTTAAACAGGAAAAAAAATTAAACACAAGAACGATATGTCGAAAAAATTTGTTTAAAAAATTCAACGAAATGAAAATGGAAACAAGGAAACGAGCGATGTTTTCTTTCGCTTTCGAAATACCGGAAATATCGCGAGGCAAAGAAAACACGTTTACCGTCTTCACCGGGAAGAGGATGGGCACTCCGTGAAAAAAAATATTGGTTTCCTTGAGGCATTGTTTTCGTTTGAAGAAATCCTGTACAAACATTTTTGCACATTAAGTGAAGAGGGTCTGAGGGAGAGACGGGAAAATCGCGTAAGCGACGGGTACGTCAGCACGCTTCGCCCCGGGACAATTGAAAAGGTCTTTACGCCACTCGCGTGACAATCTCGTAATTGGATGGCAAGCGTGGTTAACATCAATTTCATTACCTCACCGAGAAACCAAGCCGGACTCTATTCCGGGCGTCGTCGTTCCTCCCATACGTCGCGTTCTTTTCCTTTTTTATTTTTTCAAACACATTTTTTTTTTTTGCCATTTTTGAGGTAGTACTAGAGCATTGACTAGTCAACGGTATATCTATATTTTTTTCACTCTCAAAATAGAAGAATACAATATATTTAAAATCAATAATATTCGTCATACGAAAAATAATTATTCGAGAAGTGTTGGTAATTTGGTTTGTTTGGGCTTGCTCGTTTTTAATTATTATTATCAAAATTGTTCAATTATTATTATCAAAATTGTTCAGTTAATATTATCAAAATTGTTTAATTATTGTTATCAAAATTGTTCAATTATTATTACCAAAATTGTTCAATTATTATTACCAAAATTGTTTAATTATTATTACCAAAATTGTTCAATTATTATTACCAAAATTGTTCAATTATTATTGTCAAAATTGTTTAATTATTATTACCATAATTATTCAATTATCACGATCAAAATTGTTCAATTATTATTACAAAAATTGTTCAATTATTATAACAAAAATTATTCAATTATGATTATCAAAAGTGTTTCATCATTGTGATAAAAAATGAAGTACTAAAATATGTTGGGTATTAAACGCCTCGATTAAATGAATCAATTACGGTCGTATTTCGTCGGTAAGAGATGCCAAATTTTTGCGGACGCTATTCTAAATTGCTGTATTAAGGTATAGAAAAAAAAATGAATTTTTCAAAAATGGGAAAATTCACGAACGCACCGCCTTAACTCAACGTTCTTTCGGTTATGAAATTCGACTCGAAAAAACGGACGCGCTTCGTGCACGGCGGATAATACCTCTTTGCTTGCGCAGACGTTTGAAATTTCTTCGGGTTTGTAGGTACGAGTCTACGTCAATATCGTGTACGTGTCTTCCTCCGGTTTTTCCCTCATTATTTATTCCTGTCACCGGAGGGAGCTATTTTCTCGGTTATATTCGGTCTATAGACGTTCAAGAGAGAGATAGAGATAGAGTACTTGAAATCCAAAAGGCTAGACGTTACATTTTCAAAGAACCTTTTTCTATACAGGCATGGGCCAATAGGCTTGTTTGCTTTCCTACCCAAAGAAGATACTTAAAAGTCCAAACGGAAAACTCGATGTTGAAATTCTTTCGGAATTTTCGTATCTGATGATGTTGAAGTTTGGCTGCGTTGAAATTTTACAAATTTTTTATAAAAATCCGAACAAACCCACGCAAAATCTTTTGCTTTAAAAGCAAGAAAAATTTTAACGTCCAAATCGAAATTTCCTTTTTCAAGTTTGCTTCGATTTTTTTCTATCGATAACGGTAGAAATTTATTTTTTAACGAAAATTCATTTTTTAAAAAATATTTATTTTTTAACGAAAATTCATTTTTTAAAAAATATTTATTTTTTAACGAAAACTATTTTTGTAATGAAGATTTATTTTTTTGACATCACTCCAATTACTTGGAGCCCATTTACATTGGGAAAATCTCTCTTTACATTCAAAATAAAATATCGTGGTCAAAATTATTCCCAATTGTTTGCACCCGATCATGTTGAAATACAATACAGATTCGTTCTTCGTATTTAATTCAATTATTCATATCCAATTTGGGATACGAAAATACCTCGAATGCTTTTTCACGTATTGTCTTTAGAAATATGCAACTACAATTTAAAAACAATGCTTCGAATGGCTCTAAAACAAAAAAAAAAATAAAATAAAAATAAAATAAAATTCCATAAAATGACATAAAATCAATAAAAAATTATATCCATTAAAAAAGAATGAAAAAAATAATATTATAAGGATGTAGATTTTTATCCTCCAATAAACAATTCTTTTTTTCCTGTGCAAAAAATATCGATAAATATTTTCTTCTTCGTATAAATAAAAATATAAATAAACAATTTGTTTTTTTTTTTCATACAATAAAAAATTATTGTTGATATTTGAAGTCACGTGTATTTTTCGTAACGAAATATCCTCGGTATTTGGGTACCCTGTTTTTGTTCCGGACACACGAATTGGTATCGTATCTTCTTGATTTTATTGAACCCGGATATACCATCGAAGGTGAATAAAAATCGAGCACAAAACCCAGATGAGACTCGGGGGTTAACGGTACACACGATGAACCGCTAAAACGAGTTTTCCCACCCGATTATTTTTCTGGCTCGGCTGCGTAGTAAAACGTACCATTTGTCCATTTTTTTTTTTTTTCGTTGGGTGATAGTAAACGAGCAGGTTCGTTGTATACAAGTATCCATTTATCCATGAATATTAATTATTTGATATTTTTTATTCTAACGTTTTAAAATAGAGAAGCTAGAAATATCATGTTGGTCCGGTCATTATTCACACGTTGCGATAAATCTCAATTCTTTTTCAAAATCTCGTTTACATAAAATTAAAAAACAAATAGATATTAAAAATAAACAAAATAACATTTAATAACATACATTGACACGTTTAAATGAAATTCAAAATTGACCATTTCAATAAAATAAAATAATATTACAATCAACATACAATAACGTGTTTAAATTATATTAAAAAACGTTTTTTTTTTTTTTTTTGTAATTGAATAAATCAGCATCGTAGAAAAAGTAATAAAAAATTGAAAAGTGACGTTTCAGTGTTCTTTTTTTTTAATTTTCATAATAATCTAACCGTTCAAATGTTCTAGGGAATTTATAAAATTTCTAAAATTTAGTGACATTAGTAAACTTTGAGAAATTTATATCGTTATCGTTCTTTAAAGCGAATGAAAATAAAATGAAAAAATTTTTTTTTTTAGTCTGACTGACAGCTCGTTTTTTAAGGAGTTTTCAGAATAGTCCAACCCCTTAAATCTTGGAGGAAATTTGTCCACTTTGGTATTATCTTCGTGCGAAATCCATTTCGTCGAGAATACTGTACTATTCTCAAATGTATTCTATATGAGTTATGAATAGGAAAAGTGCAATATCACTGAGAGATATATATTTCGCTGTATTTGTCATGTGCGTGTTATATAATGTATGGAATTGGAAGTATGGGCTTTTCCTCTCTCTCTCTCCCCCCCCCCCCTTCTCTCTCTGCAATAGTCCAGCGCGGTGAGTAGATCCTGAATCGTGGATGGGTAACTTTATGATTGGAAAAACGTGAGGTCACGGTTGAGGAGACCAACTTTTTCCATTAGAGTCCTGCTCAACCGAGAATTTCTTTTCCTTAACGAAAATCGAAAATTTTCGACCTAAATCACGTTTGACAAATGTACGAAAGAAATATCGATTTTTTATAAAGCTCGTAGTTTATAAAAATCGTTTTTGTATATTTTTTTTTTTCGAAACGACACTTTTGTTTTATTGAATTAGAGTGATGGAAAAAAATTTTCAATTTTTAATGGACTCGAATTCTGAAGGATTATTGACAAAATTGTTTCGACATTTATTTGTAATAAAATGTATTTTTTAGTAAATGATTAAGGAATTAATGTTGAAAAATATTAAAGAATTTTATTCAATGATGTTTTTCCAAATAAAGAATATTTTTTAGTAAAACATTGAAAGGTTAAGATTACTTAAGGCCATTAAAAAAATCGTTTGGACATTTATTCACTTTTTAAAATTGAATAAAAATGATTTTTAAATTATTTTACCGTTATATTATTATTTTACGGGTTATAAATGATTGTACCGTTTTGTTATTGATATTAATAAAAAAGTGTCGTCCATCAATCATTAATCGTATTAATCGATTGATTTTAATAATTACATTTTTTTTTTTTTACAAAAAGTACGAAAAACTTTTTTAATGATTTTTTTCTGTTATTGAAAATGAAGTACGAATGGATATAATTAACGAACCGATAATAGAAACAACATTCCAATTTTGGTAGAATTAATTCATGTTCCCCATCCAATCCGGGAAATTGCCCGAGGCTATTTGGGTCGTACGTGAGCTTTAAAGCTCGTCGGTTTTCCCTTCACCGCACAGAATTCATGATCTTCAGTCGACATTTCAGGCAAAGCTATATCTGTGCTTATATGGCTCCTCGTACTATTTAGAAGCGAACAAAAGCTCTTCCTTGTACGTACCTGTACGCGAGAAGTCAGTGTCTCTTTGATCGTTCCTCGTTCCAGACTTGCCTGCGTTTTATTGCCAATTTTCAATTGTATCTTGCACAAAAAATTACGCTCCCTTTCACATCGTTGGGAAGCAACAAAAATCATTCAATTTTTATACATTTTTTTTTTACAGTTTCGAATTACGAAAGTCACGTAAATAATTATTTACAATTTTTATTTAACGATTAATTATAATTTTGAAAAATGTGCTTTCAGATTATAACGAATAAAAAATTATTATTTTGACTTTTTCAATTATTTGCATTTTTTCCTCTTTGTTACGTTTTTTGAAATTTAAAAAAGAATGGTATTTAACACAGCATTTGAATATTTATTTTTATTATTTCTTTATCATTTTAATGGAATTGTTTAACATAAAATTTCATTATCGTTATTAATTATTTATTTATCGTTTTCTTATTATTTTAACGAAATAGTTTTGAATGAAAATTCATTTTTATTATAAGAAAATGGAAAATAAAATTTCGTTTGGAATGCAATGACCATATTTCGATTTTTCAATTTAATTATCATCCAAAATAATATTTTTTTGTTTATACCTTGGAACTCTAAATGAAAATTCGAAAAAAATGATCGCTTGATTTTCGTTGCAGTCATTGATTTGAAAAAATTGGCCAAAAAAAGAAACGTTAAATAAAAAAAAAAATAATATTCGTTGCATTTCAACGAGGAAAGCTTCAACCCCATCACAAAAATTTGTGAAAACGAGAGGAACGATGGCGAGTTTGTGACACAAGAGGAGCAGCATTCTCCGGAGCGAAAAATTCCTGTTATTCTCGCTATGGCGAAATATTCATGAGGAGGATGGAAAAAAATTGCAAATCTTTTTCATACTCTGGTAAAAAAAAAAAGGTTGCAATTAAACTTCGTGGCGAGGTACTCCCCGGGCATCAGAATCGGCTTTACATATTTAAACTTCTATACGAATAATGAAAGCAGCGATGCATCAGAAATGCAAAATTTAAATCCTATTTGAATCCACGTTGGATTTTTTTTTTCGAGTTGAAGAAAAAAAAAATGAAAGATTGGTCATTTAAAAAATGTATTTTAAGGCGATTTTAATCCGATACCAAATTCATATCTTTTTGAGTCTTTCGGTTGCATAGTTAATGTTAAAAATTTAAACTGAATAACAAATTTAATTCAATTCTAAATTGAATTCAATTGACTGTTCAATTAAATAAAAAATGTAAATAAATTAAATAAAGTATTAAACAAAAATTTGTCACGCTAAAATTAAAAAAAAAAACAAATAAAAAGGGGATAGTGATTAATATATCTATATTTTTCAAGAAAAATTCAAAAAAGTTATCTCATTTTTTCAAACAAATCTCGTATACTCGTTTTTAATCATTTTTTTTTTTAATCAAATTTCAAGTTTTTGGTATTTGTTTTTATCTTAATTTATTCATAGACTGTACATAGCATTGTGTGCTCTTTGAAATCGCATGTAAAATCGATATCGGGAGATATCTACCAAATCTAATATCCGCAAACGCTTCTTCCTTCTTCCAAATATTTCCTCGTGCTTCGTTTTTTCATTCGTCCATACAAACATAAACATTTATTTGTTGTTGTTCTTTCGATTTTTTGCGACTCCGAAGATTGTTCGTATTTATCGAGCTCTAAGTTTGCTTCGCTTGGAGGAAAAAGGTGACAAAAAAGTTTGTGACCTATTATTACAGATAACATTGCACTGCGACTCGGTAAGTTTTCCTGTTTGCGATAAAACCTTGGAGCAAAATATATGTCTGGTTTTTCATCGCGATAATTGCGTTCTCAGACTACGCAATAAATAAAATAATAATCTTTGCTTCGTGAACAACCAAAGTTTTCCAAAAAAGCTCGTTTACTAATCAATCTTTAACATCGATCTTCGATAAAGTTTGCATCGTTGAAAATCAACGAAAATTAATTTTCCGAAAAAAAAAAACATTTTTTTTATTCAATTAATTAGATATTTTGATTCAAGATTCATTTTTTATTGCAATAAAAAATAAAACCTCATTTTTTATATCAATAACAAATTTAAAAAATAAAAATTCATTTTTTACTTTAAGGGAATGACGAACACGTTCCTAGCCACTTCGAAAATTCAAAATCTAATTTCTCCCACACTATTCAACCGCTTTGAATGAAATTTATTGTGTACGTGCAGGACGCTTGCTCTGAGAGGAACATGCTCGGCATTTACCAACATTTTGAAAATAATTGTGCAGGTTGTGGTTACCATGCTCAAAATCTTATCGACCATCAAGAAAATTCAGTTAAACGATTTTCAGTCTCCGTTTTTACCGACCGCGCTTGCATCGTTCCGAAAAATCAATATACTTTTTGACTTGGCACTTGTCACTTGTTCACTGCGCTAATTCGTAACCTCC
>JAPYZI010004569.1:0-16230 GCA_030523105.1 Ophioninae sp. A BG-2022a
ATATCGATACGAATCCAACGCCATTATTTAAGTTAGGCAAAAACCTTTTCCAAACCCCCCAAATGTATCTTCATTGCATATAAGGAGCTCACTCTACGACGTTTTGAAATATCGTGATTTTCAAGATTCTGGGAAAGTGGCCGGGGGAGGTCGAAAAAATTTTTTTTCCGTTTTTGAGCTCTTAAAAGGGTGTATTTAATCGGAAATTTTCCGCTGTTCACGAATATGCCCGACTTGTTTCCGAAAGGCCAAAATTAGACTGGAAAAATGCAAAAAAACGTTTCTAGAATATTTTTCGGACATTTTTCCCTGCTGCAGATTACGGTAGCTATCGTAGCGACGGAGGTTACGAATTAGCGCAGTGAACAAGTGACAAGTGCCAAGTCAAAGAGTATAACAAGATTTTGAGCTCTGGTGGTACATTTTTGTTACATTTATGTGAAAATATTCGAAAACCAATTTCTCCGCCATTTCTTCATCCAAATATATGAAACAAAGCTCAAAATGTGTACTTTTCACCGCTTTAGAGGTTTATGTATACACACAATAAATTTCATTCCAAGCGGTTGAATAGTATGGGAGAAATTAGATTTTTAAATTTCTATGTGGCTAGGTACGTGTTCGTCATTCCCTTAACTTCGTTCTTTTCGAATTTCATAATTCGGGTCGCGAATGGAACGCGATCGGTGTCCAAAGTGCAGACGATACCTTCGTCATCAGCTGACAGTTGCATTCACTCTTTTGAATCCGTACCCCGATGTCTTATAAATTGAGAGAAATCTAGAATTCCAGTGCCCGGCTGATGATTCTAATCCTCCGTATCATTCTTCTCATTGGGGTTTAAAAAAATTGAGTTTATCCCCGCGTGGCTGCGATAACCTGTTGTTACAAGTTTCGAAGACTTTGTCAAGTCTTTGGTGATGCGAGGCCCAAAATGGTTGAAGCGCCGTGTCACGATGTCCCTCATGTCTTGACGAAGTATTGCTCTTTCTCTCTCTCTCTCTCTCTCTCTCTCTCTCTCTCTCTTGATCTGCCGAAGAAGGCGAAATCTCCTGATGGGACGTTGAACAGAAAGCAGAGTTTACCTTTTGAAAAAGGTGTGCCAGAAAGAGATAGCGCGGGAGGGGGTGGGGGTGAGAAGGTCCAAACGCCGTTGTAGATATTCTTCTTTCTCTTTCTCTCGCGCGTATATCACCACGGCTGCTTCGTTACTCAGATGACTGACACTTCGGCGCGCGTTAAACGTACAAGTATAAAGGACATCGTGTCATATTTTATTTGTACTCGGCTGCTTTTCTCCGGGGTTATGTACCGCGAACTTCTCCGGGACGAGAGGTGCGGAGCGCACACCGAGCGATCTGACGTCCTCGAAATAACGCGTTGTAGGAAGACCGGGAAGCGACGAAGGGTGAGGGGGGAAGAGACGTAGAGATGATTTCTTCAGGCAGGATGAAGGAGAGTTGCGCGGATTGGACGAACGTTCGTACATCAGACGTTTCACCGCAGTGCGACCCACGTTCGACCCCCCGTCCTCTCGGAGATTTGGTCCACTTCTTTTGCATTATTTTTGTAGTCCTGAAAAGCCAACCGTGTGTTACTTTATTACTTTTCGAGCTGTGCAATCGTTGGTGACCCTTATCGTCTTGACATATCCGACTGTCACTGCGGATCTTCCCAACGCTTTACTTTTTAACCGGATTCTTAAATCTAAAATATTTCACTTTTGACGAATATCGGTGAAACATATTTTTCTAATGGTCCTTCAATTTTTGGTTGTTTACAATCATTAAATCACGTTGGTTCATAAATACATCGATGACCAAAGTATCGAGAAGCGATAGACGATTAATTGAATATGAATTTTAATTGAATTAATGAAGTTTGAGAATTTCATACATTCGATGATGTAGGAAATCCTTTAACGAGAAACGATAAGAAGATATCTGCGTTTCCAATAGAAAAAAAAAGAATAATTATAAAACCAGGCTCAAATTTACTGTTTTTAATCGCTCCACAATCAGTCGACTATCTTGCCACACGATCTACTATCGATTAGAACTTTTTTTAAACCGTTCGGTTTGCGTTTTCTATTCGTTTATTACTTGGTCTCCGATGGATCGATAAGCTCGATCAATGGACGTTCTATCAACATGCATAATGACATACACGTACACGTATACCGTGAAGTACTCGTATGTGCATACGTATAGGGTACCACCGAGACGAACGCGATGAAACTTTCTTTTTTACATTTCTCAAAGTTACAAGAACGTGATGTATCGAATGCCCGGATGACCTGACTAATTTTGAGATTCAGTTTTTTCGCTCGCACCGTATACACAACAATCGATCTTTCATCGTTCGCGGGTGGGTTCTTGGATGCTGCTTAAATCATGACGACTCGAACTCCGGCCACACGGACGTCACTTTAACGCCTCGGCAATATTTCCTCTCTACACCTCTCACCTTCTCTTTCTCTCTTTCCTCTCCCGTTCATCCCCCTCTCCGTTCCTCGTACGCTCGCCTCCCACCCCCGTAAATCTCTTCTCAACATCGACCGACGACGGAGACTAATGATGAGCAATGATCGCGGCCGAATGCTCGAAGCGAACGATCTTTCCTCTCTCGCACTTCCGTGAATACATCCTTACGACGATATCGTCTCTCGCTTGTGTCTCACACGTCGGGTATGAGGACTCGGAAAATCCAAGTGGATGTAAATATACATATACATATATATATATGTTTATATATATGGATGTATACAACGGTGCGGGCTTCTCGGACTTTGCCACTATTGATTACCGATGATGTATGGCAACGATATACCGTACACGCGAAATGAGAAAATCAATCAAACCCTTATGGCAGCACGGCGCATCCTGCTTTGAGGTGGAGCTAAGCTCGTTTCTCGGTTTCGATTGTTTGACCCGTGTGTTCGTGGCCGAATCGCGGGAATTCGAAACACATATGTAAATATCGCTTCGTCGTAATATTTCGTAGAAAATCGTACTGGGATTATTTCATTTTGTTATTATTTGCTGGCAGGATGAAGATGCGACAGAATGTAGATGACACGAAAAATTGGAAGTACCATTTTTGTTGTTTTTGATACTTTGCTGGATGTATACTTTGAATTTATTTTTATATCCCTTTATTGGAATGCAACATTAATTTCTTCCAAAGTTATACATTTCGATTGAAAATCATTGAATGAGAAAAATCACATTAAAACTTTATGTGTTTTGTACACAAATGTTCTGATATCCAACTAATAACAATAACGAATATCCTAAAGCATTTACAATTACTTTTTGTCGAATCCCACTTCGGCTTAGTTAATTAGATTTTCTCATTATTAAACGGCAAACTAATGTTGATTATTGTTACGATTAACTTCATTGTAGACATCAATTAATTCCTAAGCTTTAAGTGTTATCAAAAAGTATTAGGAGAAACTAACCCTATTATCATTAAATTACGAACCAGTTTATTAGCTCAAGAATCAAACACATTTCCGGTCTAAGAAATTACCAGTTTTCGCTCGCGGGCACAGTGAAAACAGGAGATTGGTAGTGCAGGCTTTTTTCCTTTAATTCCCTGCATGCACTGCACTCTCTCCTGCTCGTTTCAAGCTAAACGGTGAAAATGCTGCTCTCCTCGTGCAGCGATACGTACACAGGCTGTTTCATTAGTTCGAAAGTTCGTTGCGGGCACCGAGTTGGCTCCCCATTGAATACGACCGGCTTTTCCAAAGGGGATGTCCGGATTTCGTAAACGAGGGAGTAAATTTAACGCGTTATAGACGGTCACTCGGTATAAACACATGCGAAAGATTACGTTTCGAGCCGCAAGTTCGGGGCACAATGGCCACTCGACTATGGCATTTGGATAATGAACCAATTAGGAAAACACAGATAGAGCCAAACTAGATCTAGCCCAAGGGACTTACAGGACAGAGAGGTAGAAACCATGTATCCAGTCTAGGGTAAAACGAGGATGGACAATGGATCAGAGCGCATTTATACGACCAACGCGATCAGACATATTCGTTGAGCCCCAGCGGCACATTTCCCCTAGGCCCAATAAGCTCCAACCTAGAGATTCGTCGCGCTTCCGGTTTCCCTTTTTTCCAATTTCACAGAAGAATCTTCCTCACTAATTGCATCGTAAAATGAATTTCTACTGGAAATTTCAATTTTAATAAAAATCGGTAACGCTTTCGCTTTCGTAACCAAAGATATCGATCTTGAAGAATGCTCGTTTTTCATTCGCTCGTACGTATCGGTATTGTTGCAAAATAAATCGTATTGTATTTTGTGAAATATTTAGTTCTAGTTGTCTTCTAATATTTTCTTTTTTATTTTACTCGGAGAGTTGGAAGTGAAAACCTTAAGATCATACTGGGACAAAAACGTTCAAGTACAGTTTTCAACGTGTTGAACATTTTTTTACAGACCCGAACAAGGATTATACCCTTTTCGGTTTGCCAGATATTCTAAGGCGAAGTTTCACTCAGAAATCGTCCCAGTGTAACCGCGCAAGGTCAAAGCCGTTCACTTCCGTATTGAAAATATATCATTAGGGGGCATCTCCTTATGATTCCCCGCAAAGCAACGGACACGACCACGTGGTCGATTATCGAACGACGTCTAACCCGAGAATTGTTTTGATTCGACGTTCGCTCCTCTATCTTTAATGCATATATACATTTATACAGAGTGTATAATGCGCATATACATGTATACAGGGTGTCCTAAAATCTAATGATAATATTGCAGGTTTCGGCAGGGTCGGCTTATGATGATCCAGAATAAATAAATTTATAAGTTAAATCTTTATAGTTTTCGAGATATTAGCAGTTTTGCGAAACTCGTGAAAATTCTTGAGATAATGTTTCACATGTTACAGCTGCCAATACGGATTTTTTTTCGTGAATATTACTTAAAGATCGTGCTATCGGTGTCAATGGACTCAGCAACCGAGCACCGAGCAATATCAATACGAAAGAGCTAAAAATTTTTGTCGTAACGGTACAACCCTTGGCCAAAATATTTAAACATTGTGCACTTTTCAGTAGGATACAATATCGTACAAAAACGGAATAACATAATCGTGCTCGCAGGTGTGATATGTGATATATTGCCTGAAATTCGTGATTTTCGCGAGATTTTTACGCAGAAGTAAAAATATTTTGAAAACTTTGAATCTTTTCCTAATATAGCATTTGGTTATCACGATATCGTGGATCATCAGGAGCTGGCCTATCAGTGTCTTCAGTATTATCGTTGGACCTTCGAACACCCTGTATATATATTCACGAGTATATTTACAGTAACGGCTCTTTGCCAAGAGTATTGTTCCCACGTATACTTGGCGTACCCGCCTCGCGAGCAAGTAATCGGCGCGGGAGAGGCCTCGAACAATTTATCTCAAATTTCATTCGATCCCGGGACCCGCGATCCGAGAAAGGACTATTCGAAAGGTGCACGGATTTACCGAACAAATTGCTATTTCAGCTTGACGATAGAATCCTCGAAATACATTGAGGAAAATGTTTTGTTTTTCTCTTTTTCTCTCCATCTCTCTTTCTCTAGCGTACTCGAAAACGAAATACCTGAGAATTTTGCGTGTCTTTGATGTAGCGGCGCAAAAACATCGGACCAGGATTATTCGAGTTGTAACTGAAGAAATTTACTTTGTCCGTTTGGGTTTCGCGTGCGGGCAATGTATATTTATACGCATCAACGGTGAGGAGAGGGGGAGAGAGAGAGAGAGAGAGAGAGAGAGCGAGATATCCGTCCACAAGATCGTAAGGTCCCACGTTTGATTTCCTTCCACGGGAATTCCGATCTCGGCTGAGCTTTTTGCCAAACGCAAACGCACGGATATCCGCAGCTCTTGGCGGGCACACGCGAGACATGGCGACAATACAAAGCGCTGTATAAACAATTGCATTTATTATCCTCTCGGATCGTCGACAAAATACTCCGACTGTATGTAGCCTCGGCGTGTACAGGGATATTTGCACGGCGCTGTCTTCCTCTTCCTTTCGCTTTCTACTCTGTCCCTCTCCCTCTTTCTCTCTCTTTCGCGCGCGCGCGAACGTGTGGCGGAATATTCGCGTGAAAAACATAGAAAAAGATGTTGATTGTAAATCGAAATATTCAATGATTGATTGTTAATTGATCGCATCCGAATTAATTTACATTCAATCAATAAATTAACGGATTGTAAATTAGTTCGAATCGATTAAATAATTAATTGATCGTGAATCGATTATAAATCGGGTTAATAATTTTTAACCGAACGACTAAAAAATGTATGCAATTGAGCCGCGGGACAATGTCGATTGAAAAATCAATTTCTTTCTTCATTGATATATCTAATTTTCTGCAAGGTAAAGTCTTACTATTTTAGACCTTATCTTAGATCTTATCTTGAATAAGATATTACAGGTAAGATTTTGATATTACTATGCAATATCTTATCTTAGATAACAAATCGCCCTATGATAATCCATCTCAGATAAGGCATTGTGTTAGTACAGTAGATGTTATCTCATTCAAGGTAAGACATTAATCTTGGCCGTGTTCCGAAACGCTTTGGATCAGGTTTTTCCTCCATAATTCATCATAAAATCACAAAAGTAAGAAAGACGATATTCTTTATTCCCGGTCTCTCGATATCTCTTATACTTTCGCCAAGTACCCTGGCAAGTCGAAGATCAGTGCTTCTTAGATACCGCGGACGAAAATAATGATGCCATACGTTGTTGCTAGATCGATCAAGACTTTTTACCCGATTTTCCTCGCTCTCCGATGCGGGAGGTTATAAATAGTCGAACGTTTTATCGAAGAGTCTATATGTGGCGGTTCGTGTACGCCGAAGGTACGACGAACCTGTTGCCAGGACGAGAAAAAACTTGTGTCAACTGGCGCAAAAAGGGAAGAAACTCCTGATAGGAAACCTTGCTCCATCTCTCTCTGTCGCTCTTTCTTACCCTCGGTATCTATAGATACTTCGTGGTGTCGTTTCCCCGATCGGTTGCGATATCAGATGAGGCAAGGGGGCACGCAAGGAAACGAGACGTTTTTTTCCCAGCAGGGTGAAGCAGCGAACCAGCGAGGACACTTTTAAGGTAATGCGTGGTAGCACCATCGCGATCTTGCCTCCCCCCCTTACCTCTCTTTTAAATTGAAATTCACTCTTGTATCTCGACGAGTCGCGTCTCTAAAGGATTCTAAAGACCGCAACCTCCTTGTCTCCAAAGAAAAGGAAAAACAAAAAACGAACATCTGTACTTGAAAAAAACTCTGTCGCAATTCCGTCCGATCAATTCCGCGTACGCGTACTATTGGTAGTTCTGTTAATTTTATATGCTCCTCAAAGAACGCTCGTCGCCATCACGGATGAATGCTAAAGGACGCAAGCTTTTATTCAGTTTCATTTCGTTGCGAGTTCGAAGTATTCCTTCCATTATACGAAGTTTTTTTTTAATGAAGAAACGAAAACGAAGAATACAAAATTACGAACAATTTTAAAAGTGTAATAAACGTCAAGAACAGTATCAAAATTAAAAATCGTTGAATCGATGAGAACGAAAATATTATAAACAATTTTTCCGAAAGTGATGAAAACCAAACGCGAAACGAAAAATATTTGAAACGCTAAAGAAACGTCAAACAAATATATTTAAAAATCTATTAAAAAATCTATTTCCTTTTCAAACGAAAAGGTCCGGAAACGCCTTCCCACAAGTCGCACGATTTCGGTAATTTTTAATGATCAACGATTGGGAACGGGGGTCATTATTGAACGGACAAGCGTGATACATTTCGTGAAGATTTGAGGAACTATGTGATTGACACGTATAGAGAAGCAGGTTGGACGAGTGTCTTCCCATCGTGGAGAAAGATTACGAGCGCGTATACGCGCGCCGTCTCGATGACGTTGATGCCGCGCTTCTTCTCGCGGCTGTATAGCACGTACACAAACGAGCGTACGAAAATCGAAGCGACGGCGGGCCCAGAGGCTTCCCGAAATGTCACGATGAGTGACGTGCATCGATGAGCATACCGCGCCGATTGCTCACCGTACTTTTTTTTTCTGTATACGTGTACGCATGTACGACTGTGCTGTTTTATATGTTCCTCAGAAGTTCGGCGAGAGTATCCCCGGGTCGCCTTCGCTTCGCGATTAATGAGACGTAAACAATTTAACGGTAAATTAAGCACAACAATAGGGTGGCCGATCGGCCTGGCGATCGTCTCATGATCGCGTACCCTACTGCCGTTACGCGTGAAAGACAAAGAGGGATAGAGAGAGGGAGGGAGAGAAAGACGAAAAGAGCGCAGGGGGAGGGAAGGAAAAGGAAGGGGCTTTTCAGTTTGCCTACCTACCTATCTGTCTACCTGTCCACACGTTTGGTCCACCTGTATGTTCGTCTGTTGCATGTTTGCTCTACCAGACTGGTCTGTCTGTATGTTTGCCTGTCTGGCTGTCTTTTTGTCTATCTGTCCGTTTGATCGACTGTCCGTCTGTCTACCTATCCGTCTGCCTTTCCGTCCATCTCTCCGTGCCTCTCACTTTTCCCATCCTTTCGCTCTCTCTCTCTCTCTCTCCTTCTTTGTTTTTCTGGTTGACGGGTCATCGCGCAACAAGTATTTCATCGTTGCCTACAAATGCTTCATTACGTATCACGAACGACGGAAGTTTAGTGCCTCGCAACTCGGATTTATATGCGGTGGGAACGAACGCGAAGAATTTCGTGAATATTTCTCGCACACGCAGACGCGGATGAACGGGGGCCCGTGCGGACATTCGAGGCTCGCATGCATATCCCTCCGAGTCTTTTCACGCATGAGAGGAACGTATCTTTTAAAACTAATTCCAAGTGTCGTGTGTCCTCTTGAGATACACTCCTTTCCGCTCTGGACTGCGACCTCTTGTCTCTTCCTCCCTGCCCCCCGCTCTACCCCTCTTTCTCTGCGTTTCAGGTGTCGCGTTGGTTCACGGTTCGTAGCGCTATAAAAGAACGATACGCGCTGCTCGCGCGAGCGTTTATCCCGATCGAAAAAAGACAAAGTATTTTATCAAAATTGATCGCCTCGAAAATTCATTGATCAGGTAAAGTTGATTCATCGAGCGTTCGTTTAAGGTACTTAGCAGCTCCTGATGACTATCAACATTAGACGCGTAACATTTGTATATTTTTTTTAAATTACTTGTCAAATAAATACCTAAAATTTCCAAACAATCGTAGCAAATTCATTTTTCAAGTGCGAGAAAAAAGTGATTGTACGCGTTGATTTATTTAATCACATAATCATCAACGTAGTTCGTATCGCGATCTGATAGAAAGGCGTGCTATTTTCGTGGCGCACGTGTGTCGAACAAACGTTTCGACAGTTCGAAAGATATTATTTCAATCAAGCACTAACGATGCATATACTAATGTCAAACGGATCAAAGTTTCGTTCCGTCGAAACTGACAGTTCCGTATAACCGCAGTAATTTTACTCCTCGATAATCACTCGTCGAACGTCATATTTCGTGAATTATTCCAAACCTTCAAACCGAAAGGTTAAAAATATTAAAGCGCCAGTTTTGGGTTGGTCAGAGGAGATACTCCGATGGACGGAAGAACGGACATTACGGAAATTACAAGGGTTCCCATACTGGACGCGAAATCATAAAAATCATGCAATTACTTTGTGAATTGTGGCAAACTACCGAGCCACAGATTTTTCAGGATGTTTCGCGTTTTGCTCGTTCCAAATCGCGTGTAATAACTGATTGGGAGCCGCGGTTTCGGGAATTCGGAGCGTTTCGGGAACAAAAAGCCCCTTTTTGTGGTCACCGATCTGCGGAGTGTACGTGTGTGCCCTCCGTACCGGTAGGTGCCATCCTTCGTTTGCCACGATCGACCAAAACCCATTGAACGTATAACTGTACATCCACGCTGCAAGAATCTCTCGCGAACCGCCTTCGAATATTGCAAACACTTCGAAAATCCATCAAATCAATTATTTATGCAAAAACGTGTTCGCCTTTGTTCCCTCTCTCCGGAAACTATTCCTTCCCGTAAGAATGAGCTCTTTTCCTCACCTTCGAGACCCCTGTGAAATACTTAATTCAACGAAATTTTTCGGATGCCTGCATACGTGGTACGAAGTTAGGGGGAGAAGAACGCGTATGGTCGGCCATTAGAAACCGACAGGCACGCAGGACACCTGTTACGCCTACTTCGCTTTTACCTTGTAAAAATACAAATACCACAAACATTGAATTTTCAAAGATTTAAAAAACGCCAAACTTACAAAAATAAAAACAAAAATATAATTATACTTATAGCAAATCAAGCACAAATCAAGGTAAATAGAATCAAAGTCTTTTTTCATGAAAGTCAAGTAAAATAAAACGAACGACAATGAAAATGCATTGAGACAACGGAATTAAAACCCCAAAAAAAAGTAAAAATTCATCGACGATAAATTCAAATCGGGAGACATGAAAGAACTAAAGAAAAATTAAAAATAATAAATTCATTAAAAAATAACCCAAACAAACCTAAACAAAAAATATAAAATTTCGAAAAATAAATGAACGAAGACAAGTGGAAAGAAAAAATGCTTACAGAGAGAATAAATAATGAGAATCGATTTTAATACTCCCGGGCAAAAATGCACGAGGTTTCGCACGCCGCAACTTCGAAATCCCCGCGCGCGTTTCGGCAAAATATATTTATACTCGCATTATGTAGCACATATTAGTACGCTAGTATGTTACTCAACGGTCTTTGCGTATATACCTATACATATATATATATATTCATTTTTTTTCGTACGCCACAATGTGAAACCTTTCCGATTCCTTTATTTTTCGTTTTGGTTTATTTTTTTCTTTCCATATACAAACGGCGAGAGGGAATAAATTACGATATTTAATACAATTTGGGTGAGCAGGTATTTCGGTCGACGGTCAACGGCAGTCGAACTTGTTTCGCTCCTCCTTCCGTATGGTTAGCCGTTTCTGAATTCTCCAGTAGAGACTCTTCGAAAGAGAATCACCGGGAGAGCGAGCGACCGAGAGGGGCGGCGGGAGGGGGAGAAAGACAGAGAGTGAGAACAGCGGCTTTCGAGGCGTTCGGGAACAGAAAAGTGGTTTCAGAAGTCTTTCGATTTCAAGGATTATAAGGTCCAAAAAGTAGAAGGAAACTTGTCTCTCCCCTCTCGCTTGCTTCCCGCATATATTTATAGGAGCAAATTATATTTTGAACTCCTGTCTTCAAGTTCGGGTAGCTGGACATCTCGTGGTTTTAAGGTTAGTCCTTGGAATGACTCGCATGCATCAAAGTTCTTCATATTTCGATGTGATTTTGAGGTCACCGTGGCTTACGTGATGATGGGGTAATAGATCGTAAAGTTAGCTCGTCGAAGTTGGAAATCTTCGAAATCATCTAACCTCCGCTCCGTCTCTCGCTGTCTCTCTTTTTGAAAGCTTCCAATTTCCTAATTGACAAACGCATTCCAACGCGGCAACGAAATGATGCGTTGAAAACGCCCCCGGAATTAACAGTCCCTTCCTTATTAATGTAGATAAACGCACGTAACCTATCATTGGACAAACATTATCAACTTTAAAAAAAGAATTCTCTTTTTGCCACTTTGTTTTATTTTTTTCTTCCCTCTTATTTCTTAATTAATTTTACATTCTTATTTTTTATTTCATTTTATATTTTCTTGACGTGCTGTGGATTCTACTTTTTCACAGTTTTTTGTTTTGTTTTTTTCTTCCGGATTTAATTTTAATTCTATATTTTCTGCTGTTCAATTTTTTCTTTTTATTTTTTTATTATTCTTCATTTTTTTAAATGTAAATCTATTTTTGAAGTATCAATTACCTTACCTTCGCGGCGTCACGAGATCAAACAAGAAGATGAACAAGGCGGTATACTTGGAACGCACGTAATCGTTAGGCGAATGAAAAATATGTTATTTTAATTCTTCGAGTATATTTCATTATCATTGAACTAAATTACACGGCTTGTTCCGAAACGAGAATTTTTTCTCGCTCGTTAAAATACTTCGGAGATCCGATCTCGTCGCCCTTTAACAGCCCTGAATCTCACCCGTGACAAATATTCTATTCCATTGGAGGACCCTTCCGACCAGAACCCTCGCGATCTGTCAATGCCCCGAGGCATTTATGTATGTATCGGCAACGGGGGATCGAGAAGAAAAAGAAGATGAAGGAGAGAATGCGAGGAGGGGATTCGAAGCTGTATACATTCTTTTACTATTGAGCACCGGTTTTACATTTGGTGACTTTTTTTTAAATTTCATCTTAAAAACGGGTCTAAGGATTTGGATGAAACGGGAAAAATGTACCGTTGTAAGGCGCGAGAAATTCAGATGTTTCTTGACTTAGGAATTATCCAGTTAGCGACTTCGATCATTTTATTTAAATCTACGATGTAATAATCAGCTGATCATTAAATTCAATTATTTGCGTTACGTTTTACAACAACTTCTCCCTAAGAAAAATTGCTGTAAAACGTAATGTAAACAATTAAATTAAATGATCAGTTCAAAGAATCAGAGTTATTTCAAAGCTTTATTTCAGGAAAAATCAGTAAGATAATTGAAGAATCTTTCGGTTTAGTATTACGAAAACTTTCCTGATAAAAGACTGATACTTGATTTCGGCCTTTTACAGGGTTTTTCGAATCCTATTCCAGAAGCACCACCAAGTCCCACCAACTTTTACTCACTAGGGCAACATGTCCCGTCGTTTCCCCCTAGGAAATGCGATATCGGATTGCAACGCGAAGCGGAAGGCCCGGAGGCATAAACTCTTTCAACGGGCCCTGATATACATGCAGACACGTGTAAGGGTACTAACAGGAAGGTAAAGACGGCTCCAAGGATGACGTAGGGGAAAAGGGCGTAGGCACGATGGTTGTGGGAAGGTCGGGAGGGGGTGGGAGTAACATCGGTTGCTGAGGGCTCCGAATGAAGACTTAACTCATCACGGTGGCTGTTCGCGGGATGTTGTTCACCGCGCTTTCTCTCTTTCAACGGGAGTGCGAGGACGAAAGCGCATCCCGCGGAATGAGTGAAGCGAGGAGCAGCAACAGCGGCGGTGGAAGGAGCTCCCCTGCACACCGTCTCGACAGAGACCACTGAGCGAGTTCGGGGGGGGGGGGGGGGGGGGCGGTGGGCCGGTTGTCCCCCCGGTAGGGCCCCCCCCGGGCCCCGGGGGAGCCCCACCCCGAGGGCAAACGAGCAACGGGCCCCCCCCCCCCCCCCCCGAACTCGCTCAGTGGTCTCTGTCGAGACGGTGTGCAGGGGAGCTCCTTCCACCGCCGCTGTTGCCTAGTGCACCTCGAAGACGAAGAGACGTGCGGAGGCGAGATCTAGAGGCGTCAGAGGGAAGCAGTGGTATCAATAGTAGGAGTAGAAGGAGGAGGAGGAGGATTAAGAAAACGTGTCGGCAATAGTAACGGTAAATGTGGCCGTAAAAGTTGACGTAGTAGATTTGATTGGTTTAGTAGTGATATATAATTGACCGCGGTAGACGCAATGGTCATCGGAGCACTATAAGTAGTCTTAGTAGACGTAGCAGTGGCAGTAGGGGTAGTAGTACTAGGGATATTAACGACAGTAAGCGCAGTGGTAGTATTAGCCTCAGTAGAAACCATGATGGCAGTCGTAGCAGTGGTCGCAATAGTAATATTAGCCGATGTTGGGGTAGATATGATAAACTAAATATAAGTGATGGCAGAGAGAGGGGTTACTCGTAGAATTAGCAGCAGTTGACGCGGGAGAACTGGGAATAGTAGGCGTAGTAGTATTACTAGACGTAGTAGTGGTAATGGGGGATGTAGTATGAATAATAATAAATTAATTAGTAGTAATAGGGGAAGTAGCAATAGTAATAGTAGTAATGATAGAACTAATAGTAGCAACAGTAGTACTAATAGCAGTCATAGTAGAGCTAATAGTAGTCATAGTAGAAGTACAAGTAACAGCAGCGGTTGTGGGAATGCTGCTAGCAGTGGTAGGTGCTCCGGCAGAGGAAATGTTCTTAGTGCGTTTGTCGTTGTACTAGTAATAGTAGTAGTAGTAGTAGTAGTAATAGTAGTAGGAGAGAGAAAGAAGATAGAAAACGCACGGCAAGGAGCGAGATCGGTGAGGGCGTCGGGCAGCAGCGAAGCGGTAATTTACGAGGTATCGAAGACCTTGTACACTCCCACCCGCCACAACAAGGCAGAAAGCTAACACACGGATCCGGGCACATACACGCAGCATCCGGAGAGCCTCGCCCCGCGGAATCCAGTCTTAGCCTTAACTCACCGATACCTTGCCTTTTCCCATGCCCACTTTCGGGTCTTCTCTATATTCTTTCGGATCTCTCTCTACCTCTCTCTCCTTCCCTCTCTCTCTCTCTCTCTCTTTGGCTTGCGAGCGCGCGCGTAACTTCCTCTCTTTACCCTTCTTTACACGTGCCTCCGCCATTTACCATTTTCTTATGCCCACAAGACGAGACGAGGCGTCTCTCGAAATATAGAAGCGAGACGGAGAGAAAGAGAGGGCGATAACTGCCCGACGCCACCGCCTCATCTCCGCCCCCTCTCCCTGCCACATCGAGACGTGATTCACGTTTTATTCACCCGAGTATACAATGAGCCGGGGAGCCGGTTTTAATAGAATTCTTTTTATCTCACTATTTTCCTAACGATCCAACTTGCGTGTAAATGTGTACGCAGAAATAATATTTTCAACCTGTTGTACCGATGTTGCGTCGAGTACGAGGACATCCGGCCGTTTCAAGGACGATCCACGTCGTATCGTTTGACGGGGTCGAGTTGAACGTTTCTTGTAAGACGGAGATTGTGATTACGAAATATGAAATTTACGGCTCATTAATGGTGACAGTTCTATTCAATTGGAATGACGATACATTTCAGTATGTATTTATAATTACATTTGTTCATTTTTTCATTCGATCTCGCCTTTTTTTTAATTTCATTTTCGTTAAACAAGAAAAACATTTGTACCGCGAAAATCACAGTTTGAAGCGCATGCGCTGTGTGTAAGACCGAGACACATCATACTGCAAGTCTCTTTCGCACACGACGTCCCCTTTCCATGCAGTCGAAAATATTAAGCTGCAAAAACTGGTCGCTAAGCGACTCTTACTTCGCTACCTTCGCGTTTCCAGTCCTGTATGTAAGGCCACGATTAAGGCATACCCTCGAAATCGTTGCTTTTCTTCAAAAAACATTCGAAATATTTTTTATATATATATATTTTTTTTTCAAAAAACAATTTTTCGAACACATTCGGAAAAATTTCAATCGCGCAATCATTTTTCAACATTAAAAGAATGTCGTCTGGAAATCCGTATGCCGTCCGAGAGATAGACGAAAGTCACAGCAATCGGCGGACATTATTTTTCATGAAAAACTATTTTGTCAAATAAACAAACTACTCCATTTCCTTTGACCAAAAAAAAATAAAAGCGATTTCCATTCCTAATAAAGTAAAAATCCTATATCGTGGAACAGCTTTCGCAAACGTTTCCAGTATAATAAAAAAAGCGATATGTAATTCAAGTAGACCCCACGATCGAATCCACATTTTTCGGAGCGCTTCTCCGAGTCTTTCAATCTCGTTTTCTTTAAGTTGTTTATTTATCTCTGGCATACAAGCCTCTTGTTTCGTAATTGGAGTCGAGACGCCGCTTCTCGTGCTATAATTTACCACTCCGGCACTATTGAAAACAAATAAACGCAATTCACATCCAGGCGTGTAACGCTCGTAGAAAAACGTTACAATTGTGAATAGTGAGATAGCGATATTTTGATAACGAGTCGGCAGTAGTGACTGCGTACCATAAATAGGCGTGACCGTGCGTGTAGATGTTTGATTGATAGGATGATTCAATTATCGTTATTATTATTGTTATTTTCATTATTATTACTATCATCATTATCGACGTTACTATAACGGTTCGGGTTCGTAATACGCGGGAGCGAACGAATTCACGTTGAGCTTCCCATTGCATATTATGTACCGCGTAACGCGTCATCTGAGCGAGATATCTCAATCGTCCGTCGACGGCGCAGCCCCGATCCTGTAAGCGTGATAATCCATTATTAATGCGCGAGAACAAGTGAACGTAACACGTTCATACAGATATATATATATATATATATATATA
>JAPYZI010004570.1:0-21927 GCA_030523105.1 Ophioninae sp. A BG-2022a
TTAATCACCGCAATTCCCTTTTTTTCAACCACCCTTCCTTTTTTTCCCCTTTTTTATAAAAAACCCCCCCCCCCCCCCCCCCCGTTCACTGCTGACCGCCTATTCACTGGTTCGTTCACCCTCGGCGCGCGCGCGCGCTCGTGCCCATCTTTTTTTTTTATTCAACGGCTCTCAGCGAGAAAACTGTCTATCGCTGGTCGGTCCGGTACTCGTGATGTTTGACAGCTTTCGTAAAGGTATTCACGAGTCGAGGTCGTAATTGCGAAAAACGACGGCGCGTCGATTTCCATTCGAAAACGCACGTGCCCTCCTGTCGGGGCGGGTCTTTGCTTCTCCTCTCGTCTATATTTTTGTAGTCAGCGACGATGACTCCGCGCAACGAGTATATATGATAATTGCGCAACGAGTGTATATCGCGGGCCTAGATCCAAAGACAGCTAAATAAATTATCACTTTATTCGAATAACGCGCGTCATCGAATTCCTCGTAAAAGTACCCATCGACCGGTACACCGTGTCCGATGCTGGATGGCGCCAAGAGTCTCTTTCGTCCCTTACCGCGAGGGACGGAGCGACCGGTGTTTTGTCTTTTCCGAAAAAGTGGCTTTTTCGAGTCAGTACCTCTTTAGATCTAGGAGTGCGATACGAGCAGTGATCGTACATCGGACACAGCGTATACAGCGGAGTACCCTTAAACACGCGTATCTCTCGGGCCCGTTCGCGTCTAATCGATTTCGCCGATTCTGTGCAAACCTGAACCTGTTTCTTCTTCATCCGTCTTCCCCCTCGCCTTGCCTCCTCGTCCTATTCTCTTTGGATCGTTCGAGCTTCCGGAAGAACGGGAGGGAACCTCGACGGGGCGGAGGCTGGGACGAGTGTGTGGAAAAGTGGCGGCGGCGGCAGCAGCGGCGGCAGCGGCGGCGGCGGCGGCGGCGGCGGCGGCGGCGGCGGCGGCAACCCCTGCGCACATTTTATTTCGGTCACGCCCGTCAACTAAAGTTACGGCAAGGGAAAGAAGTAATTAAGCGATGGACGGCCGACCGGAATCCTCCCGAACGACCAACGCGTATATATTTATATCACGTTGAAACGCGATTTCGAGGACAGTCCCCGGAAGGGTCGACAGTCCTCGTACTCGACGTTGCTTCCTCCTCGATGTCTCCGGTACTTCTCTTTGAAGAGACGGGACTCCGTTCGCCCGAAGCACTTTTCGAGTTCCGGGCCGTCCGCGAAATCAACGGAACCCTCGAAACGGGAATCAAGACCGTTCTCGAAAGAGCCCGATGCGCCGATAATCACCGCTGCGCGTACTCAACCGCCCCGAACTATTCTTTTTTACATACACGTATACGTATATCCGAGGAGAGAAGGATGGGTAGAGAGAGGGCGCGGTAGAGTCGGTCGAAACGGGTTTGCGGAAGCATCACGGTTGCGCGAATACTCGCGAGTCAGCCGCTTCCCGTCTCGAATACAAAGCGTTCCCGTCCGCACCGGCAGGCGCGTCCCGCCGCGCGCACGATCAACGTTCGAACGCGATATTTTTCCGTTGAAAATGTTCGAGGGAAAAAAAACACGCGCGAGGACTCATAACTGTGGGATAATAATAGCGCGATGATCGGAGAGCGACACTTCCGACGCGACGGTTCCTCCGTAACGTCGTTAGGTTTCGGCCTAAATCGAACCCCTTCGTTCGACACGTTTCAACAATTGCCGCGGGTTAGGATTTTTCGATGAACGTTGATTCGCCCGGGTATTCGCTCGTCCCGTCGCGCCTCACTTTTTTCCATCGTTCGCGATTCATGTACAATTTTAAATAAATATCTATGATCATAATTGAATAATTTTAAATTTAGCGAGTTTAGTTAAGTAATTTTAAAATTAGCCTGAAACATCGCCGAGTCTCGCGTCTCGTGGAAGCTCCGGGGCTTCGGCTCTTCGCGGTCCGCTCCGCCTCTCGACTATCCGTGAGACCAAAGCGGTATCTTTCGGATGATAATCCGCGAATGAATTACCGTCGTACACGGCTAATGTTTCAAAATTTATTTCGCCGCTTTTTTTCCACGCGTATTTTTTCCGGTGCATCGAGTACGGTGCGCGGGTACGCGCGGTGACACGAACCGCGTACAATCCTGTAATATTCTCGGTAAAGCTCGTCGCGATATTCGCACGGGTGGTTGATCCTTCCGAGAGAGAAACGAAGAGGGAAAGAGAGAGAGGGCTGGGGGGGGGGGGGCGGGGGGCTTATTTCGTCGCGTATACACGTACGGACGGATACGGAGTATTACTCTCCAGCTTTGTACTCGTGCGTTTTATTCTCGATCGAGGTGGTGGAAAATATCGCGCGGTTCGTAATTCGCCCCAAGTTTCGCTCGGTACAACGGGCTTGTTCGAACCGGTATTACTCGGACGCGCGTAATTTGCTCGGTGATACCGTTGCCGGAACTTTCTTGTGGGAGAAAATTGAATATTCTCGCGAGCGAGGAGAAGAGAGAAAAATATGGGATACAAAAGAAGGGTACTTATCGTCGTTGGTGCTTCGGTTAATTAGAAAAATCGCCGCCGCCGCCGCTCGTCCTTGGTTTCCCGTCGCGTCGCAACGGGACGCGAAACGACTCGGCGATAAGGCTTCGCGCGCGTTCGTACCGTTCGCAAAAACGCTTCTCGAAGATTTTTTCGCCGAGTACCGACGAGGCGCTCGAGATTAAGCTCGGAGCGTTTGTTTTTCATATTTTTATTTTACAAAAGAGGACGTCGAGACGCCGGCCGAGGACTGGCGCTTCTTCCAGAGAATTACGAACGATCGTCAAAAAATATTTGGATCTTGACGGATTCGACGCGATTTCGAGGAAAGTGTCGCATTTTCGACGGTTCGCCGGCTTTGGTTGTTCCCGTCGCCGCAAATGTTGGTAAACCTCCGAGTTTCGTTCGTACGTTCGGCGATCGTTGAAACGAGAACGGAGCGGCGCGTTGACTACGGAAAATATAAATTCGAACGACACGCGTGTGCGCAAACACGGGCGCGCGCACGGGTATCCGCGTATCGTGGAAAATCTCGGGAGCGTATACTTGAACAACGTTTGATCGCGAAATACGCATTGAAAATGGTAAATTCGCGTCGGCTCGGCGCTTCTCGCGACAGACGGAAAAGGAACGACGTCCGTCGCACGGCCCGTCGCTAGCAGCGCGCGCGATCGCTGTTTCCGAACTTGCTCGAACGGTGAAAAAATTCCTAGTTTTTATCGGCGCGTATCGTTTTTTCATCGAGCGAATCAGTTTCGGTCGGTTCGAAAGTTTCGCTCGTCGATTTTTTCCCCAATGGCGCTTCGTTGGCTCGCCGCGGCTGGAAGCGCTTTCTCCCCAGCGATCGATGTTCCATTCGGTATCGGTCCTTCCTCGAAAAATCTATAGCTTTTTTTAATCGATAGTCACGACGAGTGACGAAGGAGGGACCGTTCGATCGTACGATACATCGGGGGTGGAAAAAAAAGTTTGTTTCGCCTGTCGCGTTCTTACGAATTTTTGGCGTTGCCCCGATTATCGCTCTCCTTTACGATTTCCTCACTCGCGCGACAAGTTCGTCCCTTCTCGTTCGTTATCCTCCTCGCGCGTAATCTCGAGCGTAAATTTGGCAAAATTTTCAGGACCAATATCGAGGACCGCGGTGCGCGTAAATAACCAAACCACGGGCTCAAACGAGAACAGAAGCGGATGTCTCGGGTCTGGCTCCGTTGATTGGCCGGTGGATGCTTCCTTCTCCGCCGTACCGCCGTTTCGCCGTTCGTAATGGGTCGCGCGTGTATATCCGTGTACAAATATAGGTAGAGAGGGGCGCGGGTCGCGCGTCGAGAGAGACGTCTCGAGATCAGAGCCGCGAACTTGTTCGGAACTGGGAAGACTTTCCTCCCTGCGAGCAAATACCAGCGCTACGGCTGTTCGCGCGTCGGCCCGGTCTTTGTAGCATCGGCTCGCGGTTCCGCGACATCTGGCGAGACACCGCGGGAGCGTACTCGCGAGAAACGTGGAAACTCTCCCTGGGAAAGCGGATCGCGTTTTCGCGGTTCCTCGTGTACACGCGCTTGTGTTTCCATCTTCCCTTGTTCTCGGCATCTCCTCGTTCGCCTCGTCTCCCGGTCCTTGCCGCTCTCGCGTTCCGAGCTCTCCGAGCCGTTACTCGAAACCTCCGCAGCGTTCGAAACAAAGTTATCGAAGCGCCGGCGACGCTCGTCGGTCCGAGGAACGAAATTGACCGGAAAAGCCCGACGAGGCCCTTTTCAATTTTGCCGGCTACAACGATTCAGGCGTCAAAGTTTACTCGGCGATTGCGTTAAGAGTTGCCAGGCGCGTCGATCATTCGTAGTCATCTTTGAGTATTTTGACGCGCGCGCGCGTCTTCCGTCGCGGCGTCGCCTATTATCCGCGCGTAAAGGATTCCGATCGGAATCGCCGATGAAAAAAGAAGAACGAAAATAAGGGGAGGAACAAAAAAGCGGCCGGTATCGATCGTTCGATGGATAAATGTTCCGAACGTGAATAGGTCGGACATTCGAGGAATAATAATCTGGAACGATGAAAATCAGAGGAGAGAAGAGAAGTTGGACACATTGCGGGGACCGGCTCCTCTCGCCTCTCCTTCCTTCCTTCCTTCCTTCCGTCCGTCCGTCCGTCCGTCCGTCCGTCCGTCGTTCGGTAGGCGAGTCGCGACGGATTCGATGCGGTTCCGCACGTTCCGCAGGGTCCGCCGAGCGAGCCGAGAGAACAGAGAAAAACGGACGAGCGAGGGATAGGAGAGGGAGATCCCGGTCGGGCTCGCTAGGGCGAGATTCGCGCGCGCTTCGCTCCGAGGATTTTCCTGGATAAGGGAGACGGAGAGAACGAGCAATGAAAAGGAGAAAATTGAGGGGCGGGAGGGCGATGGCTCGGGGAAAGGGAATCGCGACGCCGCGCGTAATTTCTACGATGCCTCGCGTGTACGTATCAGCTGACGGGACGACGGATAATCACGCACGCGTTGATAGGTTCCGCGTACGCGGGACAAAGCCACCCCGACAGTTACGGAAACTCGCGATTAAAAAATTATTTTCCTCGGACGTGGAATACACGAGCGAACCGCGCCGCCGAGCCCTCAAAGGCGACGCGAGATTAGTTCCAACCGACGCAATTTTCTTTCGCCCCTTTCTCTTCCGTACTTGCGAAAGTTTGAAAAGTCCACTCGAGGTTTTATTCGTGACGCGAAGGCGCCTTCTTCCGGATTTCGTCGAAATCCAGCCAAACGAGTTTTTCAAACGCAACGCTAACGCCGACGACTCGTTCTTTTGACCGTTGTACCGCGCGATACGCGTAACGCGAATATAGTATACGTAAATCGAAAAAGTTTCGTCGGCCCCGAGGATACGCGGCGTTGGGAACGCGACGATCCTCGTCGCGTCGGAGCGTTCGGCCGTCGTACCACCGGGAGTCGGGTTTCCTCCTCCGAAACCGATACCGAAACCGATACCGAAACCCGGTCGAGGAAACGTTCGTTCGGAGCCGCGACTTCGAGGACCGTCCTCGCGGTCGTTGATCCTTCGGCGTTGTCGACGCTGCCCGGGGACCCGTCCCAAAATTATCTACGGATCGATCCGCTGTTCCAAAAATTTACGAACCGCGCCAAACATTTTTTCGTCGAAAGATTCAGGGTTGGTCGAATCCTTCCTAATATTGTATTTATTTGTACAGGAGCACTCGGGACTGGGTCCTTTTCCGCCGATTTTTCCATGATTTTTTAAAAACCCTCCCCTATTGGGTATTTCGAACGGCGAGTCCCCGAATCCAAGGCTTCGAGCTTCGGTCCGCTTTGTTTAAATTATTCAACGACGATTCTCCCTCGTCGAACAACGGAGCGTTAAAAGTCACGAAACAAAAATCGGATATCTTTTCGTTCCACAATATTTGCGGCCGGAGTACGGGGATCGTTTGATAAAAAAGAGGCTAACGGAAAATCTATAAAACCGTTGGAAATCCTTCGGTTCGTCGTACGCGTCGACAGGCATCGTTACGGGGCGAGAGTACCGGGTGGATGATACACTCTCCCGTGTATGTACGTACGCGGGTATCTATATTTATGAAGATTAGCACGGAACAGTGGTATTAAATACGTATGGTCGGACGTCGCGCGGGACTTCTCCTCGCGAAGTGGAATATTTGGTGAGCGCGTGCCCCAGTTCCGGTCGTACGCGTACGACCGTGGATAGGCGTGTACGCGCGCGTTTGCGTCGTCCACGCGTGTAACCTCAACCGCGACAAGCGTATCCACTAATATTAGCGCAGGTATCGATACACCCACGAACACGCGCGATCCTCCGTGCGTATTCGACAACGCGGTCGGGAATTAATTTATTAAAGGGCCAAGTTGACCCGTGATAGCGCTTAAAAGTTGGCAACAATAAAATTTGCTCCAACGATGAACGGTTTCTACCGTTAATAACGGCTACTAGCTCTGTCGCGTTTACTCGTCCCACTCTCGTCGAGGGATACAGCGACAACGCGAATCAACCGAGACGACGCCAAAGTTTACGAAAAATTCGAGCTTTCGGTAGAAAAATCGACGCGTCTTTGGAACTCGAGATACCGCGCTTCCGGCCAGGGTTGACGATTTCGGAGCGAATCCCGTCGGCGGGTTCGTCAAACCCTGACCGGAAGCTCGTTCGTCCCGTCGCGAGTTCCGCCGCGTAGATGGATTTTCGTTTTTGGAACGTCGGTACGAGCCGGCAATTACCGAAGCGATTATCCTTGGTAGGAGGGTGGTGCTCGGCGCCAAGAAAAACCGGAGGAGAAGAAAAGCGCGGCTGGAGAGAAGCGGGTCGAGGCACGCCCGCCCGAGTTTCCGCCCGTGTAGAAAAGCCTCGCCGAGCTCTCGCGGGAATACAAACGACTCCGCGGTCGAGCCTCCGGTTTTCGCGTCCGTACTCGGGCCGGCCGTCTCGTTTCCCCGCGCGGCACCACCGCCGGAGCCCGGCCGTCCCCCCGACCCGCCGCGTACCGATCTCCGGCGCGCGCGGCGTCGCGTTATTTTTCATTAACGAACTCGCGGCAACGAGTCCGCATCGATCAATCGCGAAAGCTTCGAACGAGCGTCGGAGCGTTCATCGTCGGACAGGGGCGGGGGACGGACCGCGGGAGCGTTCGCACGGCGGGGCATCGTCGGTCCTCGCGGGTGCGTATTCTCGAGCGAAATCGCGTCCCTCGCGAGTACGGAGGCGGAGAGCGGGAACGCCGAGGTTAGCTCCGACGGGACATCCTCGAGGGGTCGTTCGCACCGTTGCCGTCGTCGGCCGCGTCGCCGCTGGATCGTGGGCGTCGTTTCGGGTCTACGCTCCGGTGGCGAATTCGAGCGCGACAATCGTCGAACGTACGAACGCGGGGACAGGGGCACGGGAATTCCGGGTGGAACGCGGACGGTAGAAGCGGGCGCGCGGGGCGAGGAACGCCACGCGCGGAGGAACGCCACGCGCGGAGGAGGACCGCGTAATTTCAACGAGAAAGAGAGCGAGAAGCGCGGGGACGGAGGAGAGGGGCGGAGGATCGATTCGAGAGGAAACTCGAGCCCCGTCCGCGACGAGCCCGCTTCCTCCTCTTTCGCAACGGTCGCTTTCTCGCTCTTTCGTTGTTCTCCCCTCGTTCGCCGGTTCTTCTCTCGGTGTGTTAATCGTCGACCGTAAATTGACTCGCCACGGGTGCTGTTTTCCCTTCCCGTTCGGTGACGGTGGACCGAACGGACAACCCGGATAACGCGTTTCTTCCGCAACGAGGGCCGTCCCGAGCCACGCTCGAGAGGCAAAGAGGAAGAGCGGGGAGGCGGAGAGGGTCGTTCCTCCTCCTCCTCGCGGGCACCGTTCGAGGGAGCGAGCGGGGGTTAATAACGAGGGATTTGAAATTTGGCTCGTCGCCAAACGTCCCGTGCTCCCTCGCTCGGTTCCCCGCGTATCTTCACCCCTGAAATCGAGACGAATCTCTCGCCGGATCTCTTCCTCGTTCGCGCCCGCCCAGCGCCTTCCTCGTCTCCGTTCGCGGGCTTCGTACATTTTTCAAGCCCGACACCGCGAGCCCGCTTGAGACTCGAGCGCGGAATTAGCCACTCTCGCGATTTACCCGGTTTCGTGTCCGCGAATAATTTCGCGCACGCGCGACGTCGCGACGTTCCTTTTAATTAATCAAATTCGGAGCGTCTTCTGTTTCTAACCTCCGGCCGATAGCGTCGTCCGCGAGTGGCCGTCGCTCTTCTCGGAGTCGCAACTTTGACGCGCCGCGTTCTTGCTCTTTCCGTCGCGCTCGCCTTTCGTAATAATACTTCGGTCGAAGGATTCGGCCCGGTGCTTCGTATGCAAAGATACCGAGGCGCAAAACTCGGGGGATCTCGAGGGATTCGGGCTCACGGTCGGTCAACGGTCTCGTCCGCTCTTCGCGCGCTGTCCCTCTGCCTGCTCCTGCTCCCTTTGTCCCCGAGAGTACCGCGTACGAACGCTGCCCCGAGTAAGCCCGATATCTCGACAGGACCGGCCGCTCTTCTCCGCTTTCTTTTTTCCATCTCGCCCGCGCTCCGAACTTTTCTTCGCGAGCGCGCCGATCGTGCGCGTTTCTCGGCGGTACCGCTCAACGACGGAGCAACGTTTTTTTTTCTCTCCTCGCGATTCCAGACGTCGTTCGACGGAGATTCGCTCTCGGCTCGCCTTCGCCGGAGCGACGCGATCCCCTCGATCGAAGTACCGTTCGTTCGCGATTCCCTTTCGATTCCCCCCCCCCCCCCCCCCCCCCCCCCCCCCCCCCCCCCCCCACCCTCCCCCTCCGCCCCCATCCCCCCCGGCTCCGCGATTCAAGAGAGTCGATTATAACGAAACCGCGAAAGCGCGCGGACGGGAACGTCCGCTCGCCAAAGCGCCTATTCACGTACTAAATCTAGCGTCGCGACGCGCGTTAGTTCTCCACGTTGAACGAACGAAAATTCGATACGATCGTACACGCGGGATGATTCGGTTGTTACCCGCGCGTACGAAAACCACGGAATGTAAATGCGCGTTGGCATCGATGCACCGAGTGGAGCGCGGACGAATACGTCCGCGCGCTTCCAATTCTGAATATTCAACGACCAATCGAGATATTTCGGATCGCGAGTCGTCCCGAGGGAAACAGCCGGGATCGCTGGTCGTTCGGAGCGCTTCGAGGG
Source organism: Ophioninae sp. A BG-2022a (assembly GCA_030523105.1). Classification (NCBI taxonomy): domain Eukaryota; kingdom Metazoa; phylum Arthropoda; class Insecta; order Hymenoptera; family Ichneumonidae; species Ophioninae sp. A BG-2022a. Next base: position 9,199 of record JAPYZI010004570.1, read on the forward strand.
GACGTCTTTTTTTTCGTCCACTCGAAACGACCAACGACCGGGTGCATTATTTTTTCGCGTCGCGCTTAAACGAGCGTCCGCGGCGATCGCCGCTCGACGTTCGAGGTACCTTTGGCTCGAAATCCGGTCGCGATCCGGTCGTGGTCGACGGGGGGACCGCGGATGTCCGCGTCGAGTCAAGTCGGACGAGAGACGGAGCGATTCGGAGAAAGTTCGATACGGTGGGAAACCCGAACTTCGATTCACCGGAAGGCTAAAAATTTCGAATTTCAATATTCCAGAGCTACAAATTTCGCAAAGCCCGCGCCGGCGCGAGAGCTTCGCGAAATCTTTACTTTCGGAATATAAAAATTTGGAATTTTGAGCCTCTCGGTCGATCGAAGTTCGGGTCTCTCGGCCCGGCCCGAAAGTTCGGATCCCACGCGCGCCGTCGACAAGTCCGTCGTTGAATTCAATCCCTCCGAGAACCATTCGGGAATGATCGAACGGAGAGGCAACGAGGGTGCGGAGAGGGCGCGGACGAGAGGAGCGTTGAAATCGATGGAACCGTTTCAGCTCCGACGCTTCCAATTACCCCGTTATCATTTATCGCGCGTCAAAGGGAACGTCGATGAACCGGGCGGGGAAGCCGCGAGGGCTTCCGCGATGTTATTAAGGATAATGGAAACGGGAACGAGTGGTATCGCACCGCGGAGTCTTTTCGACTCGCGCGCGCGTGTATCGGGGTGTACGAGCGTACGCGGGGATCCTTCCGTCTCGTTCTTCCGTGAATCACGGTAATTACGGGGTATCCGACGGCCGTTTGGCCGCGCCGCCGCCGCCGAATGAGAATCGAAATGTAGGGCGCACAACTTAATCCAACTTGAGCGCGGGGCGGCTGGGCCATTCGTGCGGCAATCGGTTTCGAACTAGTCGAATCGAGGAGGTGGCGCGGTCGAGGATGAAGAGGGTGGAGACTCGTTGCTCCGTATACGTGTATCCGCTTCGTTCCGAAGAGTGCGCGCTCTCTGTTTATGTACGATATAATACGTGTATACGCGTGCGCGCGCCCGCCGGTACACACGTATCTCGGAGACGGGACGACCGAACGAACCGGGCGTCCGGAACACGGAAAACTCGTCACGAGATCCGGAGACCGCTCCGCTGTCCGACCATCCCCGATTCCCCGCCGCCCGGCGTCGGGACTTTCCCGGCTCCGCGAATAAATTTCGTAAATAAATTTGTTCGCTCGCTCGACAAAGTTCAGCGCGTGGCACTTTTCAGGAGAGCAACGACCTACTTTCCGTCGATCCGTGTGTACGCCTGTGCGCGCGTATTAGGATTATCGAAACGAATCGACGGTTCGAATTTTTTCGGTCCTCCGCCGTGCAACGGTCGCGGCGAGGCGAAGCGAGACGTCCGGTTAACTACGAGCGATTCGTATTAATATTCACGGGTCGCGGTGCGCCAAAGGATGACAAAAAATCGTCGCTTTTTTGCATCGCTCCGATCACCCTTCTCGAACGGTCCTCGTTTCGATCACCCCGTGCGGGTATACGCGTCTCGCGCTCGCAAATTTAATACACGATTTTTGTCACGCGCCGTGAATTCTTCGCGCGGAGTAATCGGAACAAGAGTTTCGCGCGGCCCGAGCCGATCTCTCTCGCGCTTGCGATCGGGACGGTAGCGAGCGTTACCGGCTCAACGAGGGGAGAAATCTCGACGAGCCGAATCGTATCGCGGCTGGGAAAAATCGTTGGTCGCGCGATCGCCCGCGTACGAAGGTCTCGCGTACCTTTCGTCGTCGGACGCGAGGAGCCGGGGTATTCGAAATCCGTAATACCGCATCCCTCGATGAACCGGCCTCGACGTTCGACGACGGAACTCAAAGTTTAATGACCGCCGTAACCGTTCGACGACTCGTCGAGTTTCGAGCGATCGGCGCCGAGTTCCGCGCGACGACGGTGAACCGGCCCGACGACGGTGAGGCGGATTCGCGCGAGAACGACTCCGCCGCGCGAAATCGAGCGAACGAAACAAAAGTCATTGGTCGGATCGATCGCGCTGTTTCAGGTGGCGCCGAGCCCTGGATAAAGAGTCTGGAGAAAGCTGAACGAGGATCCGAGATACCACTGCCGTGCATACTGAAATCATCGCAATGCGGTGGTCTTCACAGTATAAAGTGGTACCACGGCAACACGAGGATTTTAATCTTCAGCGAGAGCGCGGGTATAACGCGGGAAAATAATGATCTCGCCACCAGGTAAATTTTTCGCCCATTCCCGCGTTACGGAGTTTTCGCACCGTTCGCGCGGTGCAAAAACTCTTCCGTGTATTTCGTACAAGCGAGAACGGAAAGTTTTATACGCGAAGAACCGTGGGAACGCTTCTGGCCGATGAAAGATTTCAATAATCGGGCAGCAGTGCCCTTCCGCCCCGACGGCGTTCGACCGAACGCGGCCCCGAGTACCCTTTCTCCTTCCTCGTCCCTCCTAGCTTGCTTTCTCGAGTTCGAAACGCGCGAGCGGTGTCGCGAATCGTGCCGCGCCGTCCCGCCGTATCGCTTTGATTTTCGACTCGTAAAAGGGTGTTTGTTCGCTCGAGTATAAAAATCCAATTGTCCGTGTATCGGCTAATACGGGTCCAACTTTTCTCGACTCGCTTTATTCGAGAGCTTCGAAGCTTCGTCCGGATATCACCGGAAGCTCGTTGACCCTTCGGGAGTCTCGACGTCACGGCGGTCGACTCCTCGGCATCGGGTATTCGAGTCGGAAAGGTCGGAAAGAGGCTCGCGACGCTTTTCGCAAAGTTCGCGAATAAACGCGTCGGACGATACGAACGCTCGTCGAGATTCGTCTCTTCGCGACTCCGAACGAAAACTCAACGTTGAGTCGCAACTTTTCTCTCGTAGCGGCGAGAAGGGCCCGACTCTCGACGACTGGTCGAACGCTTCGACTCGTTCGTACGCGTAGGAAAAAAAAGTAACGAGGTACGGTGACGGCGTTTGGCGAATAAGTACATCATTTCCAGTGAACAATGACACGATCGACCGCACCCATACGTATAATTAGGGTTCGGTAATTCCATAAATGATCACGCGTCATAAATACGTACGGAGTTTGCGCGCAAACACGACGGCGAGGCAATCGCGTACGGGGAATGGAGCGAAAATTTTGCGCTGTGCCGAACACGCGTACCGCATTCACGGTCGAGAAGAGAAAATTGATTGGAACGGTGTAGCCGGGGGAACGGTCGGTTCGGTCATCGGCGAGGATTCGGGAAAGAGAAAGGGAGGGAGAGAGAGAGGCAGCGGTCGCTACACGCGCGGTCGCTACACGCGCGGTCGCTACACGCGCGTTCGCACGGCTCGACTGTCAAAAAGCAAAAGGCACAAACCGCACAATTTCGCTCATACGCGTCGGGTGGGCCGAGTTCCCTCGCCTCTCGATTTCCCGTCCGCGCGATACGCATGCCGCGTCCTATCGGCGAAAAAGGCCGCGAGCCCTTGTCGATCGGAGTATTCGGGGTTTCGCCGAACGCCCTTTTGTCCGCTGATAATCGGGGATAGCCGGAGTCGGCTGGGTCGGCACGGTTCGTCGATGCGAGCGCGTGGCCCGCTCGCGGCTTCCCGTGAATCACGGGCCTTTCGAGGAGCGTGTACGACAGAAGGGGACGACCGCGGATAGCCGCGCGCCGGCTCCCGTTCCTCTCCGCGCGCTCCTCTTTCATCCGTGCACTCGTGTGCTCCCCGGAGGTGCGAACGGTTCTTCTCGTCGTGGTCCGGTCGTAAATTCATAGCAAAAAAAGAAAAAACATTACCGCGTCGTTCGTTCGAAACACTCGTTACTCGAGAATTTGGAAAAATAAACGATCCCTCGATAAACAGACGCGATTGTTCGCGTCGTGTACTTCTGGGCGGTAAACGGAAGCGTACAGTCATCAGAGAGGGTACGCTTAGCCCGACCCAGGGATAAGCCTGTTACGAACTTTCGCGAAACTAGTAAAAAGTTTCAAAGCTCTCCACGTACGATAAACGTTGAGCGGTTCGCTCGGAGGACCGGTGAAGGTCGTCGGCGAAGAATACCTTCCGAGTCACAAATATATCCGGATTATCGTAATTTCGTTAATCGCCGTGGCGCGCGTTCGGACGAAAATCGAGAATGTTGGAAATCCGGTCGGACACGGGCGGGTCGAGTACTACCCGCGCTCGTGGCGGAAGAGAAGTTTTTTTGAATTCGGGGATATCGCGAAGCGGCTGTTTATCGCTTATTCACCGGAGGAATTTAGGTCGCGCGGGGCACTTAACTGCCGGATCGTCGTTAATAGGCGGATGTAGCGGATTTAACGGAAGATGACAAAGGTGGAACTTCCTCGTAGGTTCGGTCGGGAAAAAACAGCCTCCGTGGGCAAAATCGTAACTGTAGCGTTCCGCGGGGGTTTGTTTCGGACTCGGCCGAAACAGCTGCTTCGTAATAAAATATCATTAGCGTATCGAATCGACGTTAGGCCGAATCGGTGGGGTGTCTTGTTTCGCGGGTAGCGAACCGAATTTCATTATTCACTGAACAATCGACGGTAGAGGAAACGATAGTAGGATCGGCTCTCGACCGGTGTTCCCTCTCGCTCGTCATTTCTAATAACTCGTACGCGTTGCAACGAATAATAACGCATATCCCGAATGATTAAGACACGACCCGACGCGTGAACTCCGAATCTCGTTCGGAGGCGCACGGTCGGGTGTCCGCTTTCGGGTCATGAAAGTTCATCCGCGATAGCTGCAGTCGAAAACGTTGGTACACGCGTACCGTCTACGTATATATCGGAGCGAACGAGCGAGGGAGACGCGAGGATACGTACAGATATGTACGCGGGTACGGTCGAAGCGCGGTGCAACGTTGTTGCGTATCGATTTTCGACTGCAACCGACTATACGTCCGAGCGGTACAGTCGTAGCGCGGGACGCGCCGTATGCCGCCTATAATCCGACCCTCCTTCCTCCCGGTCCCTCGATCCTCGTTGGACGATGCCGAGTCCCGCGAGAACCGCTCCGGAGGCGTCGCGGGCCGATGCCGCGTTCGGAGAGATCGCCAAGATTCCCAACCGCCTCGAGATCTCCTTTCGACGGTCTCGACGGCTCCGTTTGAAACGGACGGGCCTGGAGTTTCGGCTCCGTCGGTTCTCGCGTTTCCTCCGCCTCCTCCTCGCCGCGACAACGCTCGAACTTTTATTTTTTTCTCCCGATTTTTCGGTACAGAGCGACCATGGATTACGACGGCAATACGACCCAAACTTATCTGCGGATACCGGACGTCAAGCTGGAAGACGAGGGATTGTACAAATGCGAAGCCACGTACTTGTCCGTCAATCGCGAATGCAACAACGTTCAGCACATCACGCTCACGGTCTACGGTGAGTAATCCTTCGGTCTTACTTCCGCGCTGTAGCTTTTGCCCGCGAGTCTGCACGCGTCTCGATTAAAAATGGTCAAAACGGTTCGCGCGGTGCGCGCGCGCGAACGTACGGGCGGACGGACGGACGGACGGACGGACGGACGGGCAACGTTGAAGCATCGTTGGACGCGTAGATTCGTTCGATCGAGGGACACTCGTACGCGACGCTGCGCTCGAAGCTGCCTTGAATTTTTTAACGGCTACGCGCGTTATCTCTGGTAAATACAAAAGATCGCGCGGCAATCGCAATTATCGAGTCCGCGCTGGTACCGCCGCCGAGTTACCCGTCGAAAACGTACGATTTCGTATGCATTTTCTTCGAAAATAGAGGAGAACGGTTTCTTCGCGAGAAACGAGGTCACTCGGGCGAATAAAAAGTCGCGACCTATCTTAGGAAGGTTAACGATGGGGAGAGTACGCGATGCGCTACAACGCTGTGTTCGAAATATGAGAAATTGAGCGGACTTTTCGTAGCGACGTCCGTTGCGCGGGGCTCGAAATATTTTTTTTTTAATTCAAACTCGATGCAGGATCCGCGATACCCAGGAATTCTATGGAAAGGAGCCGACCGACGTTGTCCCGTAACGAGGCGACCCGGTTGAAGGTCGTTGGGAGGATTATGAAAATTTTGAAATTTCTTCGTTTCCTCAGGAGCGCTTTGCACGTTCGGTCTCGGTTTTGCCGAAATCGCGAAACGATCACCGACGCTCCGGATTTCACGTTACGGTTCGACCTTTGGTGACAAGTATTAAATATTTGATTCGACGGGTTCAATATTTTAGTATAGAATTTCGAACCGTTGATGATCCGTCTCTCCGAGCATTTGCTTCTTATTGATAAAATTATTTAATTACTTCAATTATAGATACGGAATCCGAGGTTACGAGGAAAAAGTTTTTCCACGTTTGTATCGATAAATAAACGAAAAATCGGAGACGTCGATCGAAACGAGCGCTGACTCGATCGTTCAGGCTAATTGAATTTTTCGTTCGCTCGGAGCGGAAGGCGCGATGTTTCTTTGGAGAAGCGAGAGGCGAGAAGGGAAAATAGCGAATCGTTCCGTCGAGGATTTATCAAACTCGGGGACTCTCGCAACGTTGTAATTTAATCGGTGTTGGCGGTTGGTGCAGTTTTCATTTACGGCCTCGATACTTCGAAAGCCCCCGATAACAGGGGACAATGGAAATTTTCAATAAGAATACGTACCGTGAGCTTGGAAACGCTAATTGTACGAAAGTTCACGAATCTCGCTGCGAAACACGATGGTTCCGAGAGACAGTTATTAAAGATTCCTTTATACTTTACAAGTGCAAACGAGATTTCCAATATTCGTTCTTTTTTGCTTTTCCGTTTTAATCTCTTTGCCCGGTAATGAAGATTTTATCTTTCGGGTCGGTTGGCTCGGGGACAAATGTTCGTAAATAACCAATGATTCGATCGAGTCGAAATTTACATTTTCCTGTCCGTACCGTCGAACCGCTTCAACGCTCCCCTTGTTCTTATTTCTCCTTGATCTCGACTCCTCCGCTTTCCGTCCCGTGTCTTATTGATAAATACATCGCGGCAAATATCTCTTTGTTCCTCCACGAAAGCGCACGCCCGTGCTTTTGCGGCGATACGACGAAATTGTCGGCCGTTCTCTCTTCCTCGTTCTCCGTCAACTTTGAAAATTGTTTCCGGAAAAGATACACGGGGCGTTCCAGGCTCGGCCGGACCTCTCGCTCATCGGTACCGCCGGCTCGAAATATTTTCATTTTCCACCCGCGTGTCCCTTCGAGTATCGATTCTTCTCCTTTGCCGCGGCCACGAGGAACGAACGAGGAGCGACTCTCCTTCTCCTATCAACCAAAAAGTTAACGCGAGAACGCGAACGTCTAAAAAATAATTCATTGTCCGATCGAATATCCAATTTTATCTCGGATCCAAAACAATATTTCGAGATATTTTTTTTTTCCGATCGTCCGGGGGTGCTCGAAACCTCAAGGCCGACCACAGTTGCGACCGCTCCGTGCGCCGGTGAATAATTTAACAACCGCGGAACGACGGCAATTTTTAATTCGTTCGATTTGAGAGAAAGTCTCCCTCGTAGGTGTAGGTACGCGTGAACGCGGCTCGACTCGCGATCACGAGTGTACGTACACGCGTGTACACGTACACGCCCGTCAATTGGAAACGGGCCGTAGTCGTGGTAGTATTTTCAATTCAGGTCGCGGAGAAATCCTCCCTGCAGTCGAAGCGTACAGGAGGGCGCGGAAGTAGGGGCGAGAGAAAGCACGGAGAAAGAGAGAGAGGGAGAGAGAGGTTAGCGGCGGTGGAGGGTCGAAGGGAGCAACAGCGGTGGTAGGTACGCGGCGACACAGGATTTCGTTCGAGATTGGACCCGTTCGATTGCGCCATGACAATGGCCCCTCGTTTTATCTTCCACTTATCGGCGGCTCTCCGCTCCCCCCCCCCTTCGAGCTCTTTTCATCCTTGTCCGAGGCAATTCTCTCCGACCTCTCGGGTCCGCCCGCTTTAGCCTAAAACTACACGTACGGGAACGGGCCGACACTCGCGCGCACTCGCGCGAAAACACACGCGAGAATGGAAAGTCGACGAGCCGAAAATTCGATTAAAAAAAAATATGAACGTAAAATTGACGCGGAAGTGGCGATAAGAACAAAAGCGGTCGAACGTGTGTTCGTTACCAGTCCCTGTCCCGGCGTTCCAATTTTCGAACGGTCGATCGAACGTTTTACCGTATTTAGCGATACAGTCGACGGATTACGAAAAGTTACACGCGCCTCCCGTTTAATCTTCGATCGTTAACCGACCACTGAACATTTCTGCGTAGCGAATTTTAATCGTAAAAATAACGAGCATGGAACTTTCGTTCTTTTTTTCGCGCACCCCTTTGTCATCGCTCGTCTCGATGAATCGCGCTCGAGTGCAGCGTCGACGCTGCAGCGTCTTCGTGGCGCGCGGAGAGTCAAAAGTTGCCGACGGTCGCGATACGGCGAACCGACGCGCCCCGCGTACCCTCGTCCGTTGCCCTTCGCAGCTACGGACCACTGAATTACCGAAAGTATCCCCGGTAGTAGCGGCCCGGTGTCTACAGGGGCCGAACTCGAACCGGCGCTGAACTTTCTCCCCGTTGCCACGAGTATTACGTACGGATACGGGAGAGTTCGCCGGTCTGTCGAGAGTAAAGGACGATTCTCGAGGACCCAACGACGACTGTCCCCTTTTGACGCGAACCAACCGATAAATCGTGGATTTCGGGGAAAGGCGACAACGCTAAAGACACCTTCTCGCGACACGAATAATCATCGATTCCGCCGCGTTAATTTTATTTTTCAAATAATTCGCGTTTGGAAATTATCGAAACGGGAGAAAATCAGTTTTTCGAGTCGTCACGAAAAAAGTAAGCAGACCCAGGGTCGACCGAGCGGGCCACGAAAAAATTGGGGACGGAAGAAGAAACGGGTTACACGAAAAATAGCGGACGCGCGAGTAGCCCGCGCTCCGGAAGGCTAACCCTGTACACACACCGTTATCGACCGTTGCAAACATCAAACACGACTCTCCTCGCAACGTCGGTTCGGTTTATTTTGGTTGCCCCTTCGGCATAAACGTAAATAATGTTTACACCCTCGGTGGAGACGCACACACGTAAGGTGGCACACGGAAAAGGGAGTTCCATTCACACGGGCCGTGCGAGGGAGTACGACCGCAAGCTCTGCGAGCCTCGCTTAAATCACAGGTCTTGCCACCGGCAACGCTTTGCGCGGTACTCGCCAAGACGTATAATCCGCCCTCGTACACGTATACTCTAGTTTTCTTTCTTCCCTACTTCCGGATTCGCCCGGGCCGACCCGCGCGCACCTATGGGCGATACCTCGCCGAATCGCGCTCGCCCTCATCCGCGAGGAAAACGTATTACGCACACGCGTAGTCGCGTTTCGCGGACTTTAATCGATCGGTGCGAATATCGCGATACAGATTGGCGACGCGTCGCAAGGATGCTCGCGCGCGTGTTGCGTTCGAATCGACGTTTTCGAAGATTTTTACCCGTCGCGAGAGCCAATTGACTCTGGAAACGTCCATGCGCGTGGCAAGTCCGTGCACGCGGGGTACGCGAACGGTCGTGAGAGAAGATGAAGCCGAACTCTTTACAAAAACTCGGTTCCAGTTTTTCATTAAAAAGAAAAGAAAAAATGTAGATGCATACGGACGTTGCGGCTTGCCGAGATCGCTGAGCAAATAGCCCGAAGCTATACGCGTTGGTGGTCGATTTCTCTTTCCTCGATCTCCTTTCGCCTCTCCTTTCGCTCTTTATAGACCTTTGGAGGGTAGCAGCCCTCGTCCGCGGGCTACGCGTTTCATTATGTCAATGCAAACCGTTGAAAACACGAAAGGGAGAATCGAAGAATGGCCGAGAGTGCATCGCGCATCAATTATTCATCTTTCGTCGTTGCACGTACGTATAGATATTCATGGAAGGGAGGATCGAACCGTCGGGAGACATTTTTCTTTTTCCCCACTCGTCGGAAGCTTTTGAAAGTATTATTTTTATCGAAATTATATTCGCGCGGGGCAAGCGTGCGCAGTTTTATGACTCCGCGAGGGTTAGTAAAGAAAAAAAAAAACCGCGTCCTCCTGCCCCGCGTGGCGTTCTTTTTCCATACGCGATACCGCAGTAATCACTGTAAAGTGCTTCTGGTTAAAGGTGACGAGAAAAAACAAAAAGAATAGCGGGAATGCGCGCGCGGAGCGAAGGGCAAAGATAATACATCAGACCTTACGTTCCCCGCGAGTATACTCGTATCGATATAGATATAAAGGGCCGTTCCATCGATAATAAACCGAGAACGGGAGGAGCCCGTTTCTCGTACGGCCTTCGCCCCCTTCTTCTTAATGAAAATTTACGATCATTTTCATCATATTTCTAGGATCGATTCTTACCGGCTACTCGTGTAACGTGCTCCCGTGCACCGCGCAAGGGTCGGGACTGTACATCGAGAGATCCAAGGGACGGGGGGAATGATCTCTCTCGCGCTCCGCGCTATACGGTTCAGGGATAAGAATTCGGCACGTTCCTTGGATCTTGGATGGCGCCTTTCGCCAAACGGAATAACGAAGGCGAAACACGGTTTATCACCCTCGCTGTGGACGTATCTAGAGATTCAGGGTGTCCCGTTTTTATCGCGCCCCCGAAACAAACGGGGAATGTAACGTCGGGTCAAAAAATGATTTACGCTTTCGAAGGGGCACGATCGATGGCGATATTAACATTTTCTTTTTTAGTACGGATCGCTCCGGGGCCTCTGTAAAGTTTGTAATTTTAAACGAGCTCGCGCCTCCGGAAATATTGTTTGCTTTTTTTTCAACGAATTTATCGGCCCGATCGACGACCCAAACGGACAGCACGGAAGCTACGGAAGCTCACAAATTTCGTTTCCGAAATACAGAGTCGCACGCTCTTGGTGGAACGTATCGAGTTCACAGAGGGTTGCGTCACGGTGAAATTGCATATTAGGAAAATAAACAGAGCTCGTGCTGGTTGGATTTAAAAAACGTATTACTAGATTGAAAAACCGGGTGAGGCGAGAAATTCAAGCTTTCAAGAATAGCACGTCCGTTGTTTGATTCGCGGAGTACGGTACGCGTCGTGAGCAAACAATACGCGTGTCCACGTGTACAGGGGCACATCCAGGGATAGGCTATTCGTATTCCGGACAAGTATACGGATAAAACGGGAGCTTAGTTCCAACGGGCCATGATGCATTATTACAATGAGATATGAACTCGCGGAGTACGGGGTTCCGCACATTTTCCTTTGTTCCCTATCGAATGGATGATAATAAACCGTGAAAATACGAAGGGAACGAGTTATCGGAATGTTTTCGTCGCAGGGAAGTCTTGGAAGTCGAGGAATTTAATTTCACGCTTTCCATCCCGCTCTGCCGCTCTCTCTCTCTCTCTCTCGCTCCCTCGACTCTTCTTCCGAGGTTCCTCCGGTGCTTTCTCTCCTCGAGGGACGAGACGGATCGAATGACTTTCCACCTGGACTCGAAGAAATTTACTAAACTCGTGCACACGCCGCGGCCAATATCATTTTCAAATTTCCACGATAGACACGATCGATTTACTCCCGAATTTCCAATTATATATTTTCATTCCAATGCGTTGGAAACGCGATGTTGAAGAGACCCGTTTTGTAAATCAAAATTTAAGGGCTCGACCCATCCCGACCATCCGATAACGAGAGTTATTTAATGGAATCGATTTTGAATGGCTGAATAAAATTATTGGTAAATAGTCTGGACGTTTATTCGTATGCGCATTGACAGAACTGCGTTTTATTAATTATGTTAATAATTCATCCATTGATTAATCATCGATACTCGTAATAATGACTTCATCTATTGATCGCATGAATAATTCGATAAAACTTCTCCTGAGCGGTCACGGAACGTGAGAAATTCAACGGTGTGCTCGATTTTGGCCACCCGGTTCGTTTCAAGGAAACGACCAACCCGTTCCTAGCCACATCAAAATTTTAAAATCCAATTTCTCCGATGCTATTCAACCGCTTTTAATGAAATTTATTGTGCGTACGCGGCACGCTTGCTCTGAGAGGAACATGCTCGGCTTTTACCAAAATTTTGAAAAAAATTGTGCAGGCTGTGCTTACCATGGGAGAAATTGCGAACTATGATCCATACGTATTGCACTTTCACAAATTTCCCGAGCATAAGCCTCTCAAGCGGTGAAAAGTACAAATTTCGAGCTTTCTTTCATATATTTTGATGCTGGGGAAATTGGTTATCGAAATTTTTCACATTAACGTGGCAAAAATGTACCACCAGAGCTCAAAATCTTATCGACCGTCAAGACAATTCGGTTGAACGATTTTCTCACTGGCGGCGCATCGGCTCGCGTTCTCCGTTCTTGCCGACTGCGCTTGCATCCTTCCGAAGAATCAATATATTTTCGTTGCCTCGTCACTTGTTCACTGCGCTAATTCGTAACCTCCGTCGCTACGATAGCTACCGTAAGCTGCAGCAGGCAAAAATGTTCAAGAAATATTCTAGAAAGGTTTTTTACCATTTTCCCAGTCTAATTTTGTAATTTCGTCGAAAACTCGGGCATTTTCGTAATCAGCGGAAAATTTCCGATCAAATGGACCCTTTTAAGAGGTTAAAAACGGAAAAAAAAGTTTTCGACCTCCCAGGCCCGTTTTCCCGAAATCTCAAAAATCACGATATTTCAAAAGGTCGTAGAGCGAGCGCCTTAGGTGCTATGGGGTTTCAATTAG
>JAPYZI010004571.1:0-13166 GCA_030523105.1 Ophioninae sp. A BG-2022a
CGGGCACGCTCAGCGCTCGGCAATTGTCCTGCCACGATTCTTCGCCCGAAAAGTCGAGAGTTCGCGGGCGAATTCGCGTGCGGGGCGTGCCATCCGTGGATAGTTACTCGCAGCGCAAAATCCCAAAATTGTCATTACCGACGTAACGAGGTGCCGCGTCAAAAGTTTCCAACCTGTTCGTCATTCCCTTAAGACTGAACATTTTTTTTAACATTCTTGCGTTTTTAAAAATTATTTTAGGTTATATTGCGTTTCTAGGTGTTTTTCTTATATTATTATTCGATTATAATTTTATTCAACTTTATATTTTGATTTTGTTAAAATTTTTGTTTTATCTTATATTGCACGAAAGTTTTTTACTACGGCATAATAATATCTATCATCATCATCTCTTTCTCTCTCTTTCTCTATCTTAATGAAAAGTTTGAAAAGAAATTAGCAGAAAAAACAATTCGTGTTTCGATAGAATAGTTATTCAAAAAATGAGGAATAAATGATACAAATGTTATCTTGTAGAAAACAAGCCGATTTTTCAATTATTTTTCTTATGACTGATTCCCCAGAAATTATCGAAATTCAACGAAATAATTATAGCAAATAAATTCTTGCGTTTAGTAATTTCTACAAAATAATTACTGCAAGTTAAAATAATTAGTAAAACTGCACAAGGTCATATTTTGTCAAACTTTCGCTACCCCCATAACCGATCATAAAATTTATAACTTTTAATCCATGTTTTCGTATCCTTTTTTTTTGTCGATCAAATAAATAATCATCGTTCCCAAAAATTGGCTTCGATGAAACGTTAATTAGAGCTATAAATTGAAACGTTTCATTGAATCGCTCGAATTTAGTAGTCTCGTCTCTGGTAACGAGATACTTGACGATTCACGTACCATTTGATCCAGTGGTCTCGACTTGCTTTGAATTTCGAGGGCACGTTCTCCCAGCGATGAGAAATTTCGTTGAGCGACTCATTATTCAGTAATCTTGTCAACTGACGACGTTCCGAATGGATACCATGGCAGACGCGAACTCGCGTATAAAGCCGACCATACAACGAATTCCATCCGCGTTCAACCGGACTTGATTAGTGTAAATTCATCGGTTGACATGAACCGAAGTGCATGTCACGTCTCTATTAACAGTCGAGACTAACGAGAGAGCGAGAATGTCCGTTCCCTGGTCAACCCCCTGAATTACGACTAATTGTTCAAAGAGACAAGTACGCCCGATTGATAATCCAATATTCTTTCGCGACTTCCAACAATCGACAGAGAAACGAAGATTCAACGAAGCTTGCGCGATTCTCGTGACGATTTGGCCTATCGAAATGTCATTTTTGTTACACAACGAAAAATAATATTTTCTAATTCGTACAAAATAACTATTGCAAATTAATTTTTTATTTTATAATTTCTATAAATTGGTAATTCATTTTCAAGTTTTTTCATTTCTCCAAAATAATTGTTACAAATTAAATTTCAAGCTTTTTATTTTATACAAAATAATTGTTGCGAACTAATTTCCAAATGTTTGTAATTTATGCAAGGTAACAGGACTATTGTTAAAATTGTTCTTTTCGCGGCAAAAACCTCCGGAACAAAGGAGCCGGTCTGATCGAAGTGCGCTTTGAGGAGGATGATTAAAACGTAACGATCCCTATTCAGCGCTAGGTTATCACTGCGAATGATCCATTGCAGTTCATTTTGTCGCAACAGTAGCAACATTGGCTTGATAATTTACGTCGCAACAGGCTGTCACGCAGCCCGCTAGTTTCACAGAAATACATTCCGTGTATATAATTGCTAATCTGGTTGTATCAGCGTCCTCCGTAATTGGCCACACGCTCAACATCACGGTGGTTAATCGTGAGCACATGGGGGAGTATATCTGTATAGCTGACAACGGGGTACCGCCGCGAGCGAGTTACAGGACCAACCTCGAGGTACACTGTGAGTATTACCGAGCTTCATGTCGAAATAAAAATAAAAGCGGGCAAAACGAAAAAAAAGAACAAAAAAAGTACGTTTGCTCCGCATTTCACGCTTGAAGAATTTATGGGACGCGTCTCGTTACACTCGAAACTTTATTTCGATGAGTTTTGCCTCGAGAATCGCTCCCGTAAAGGGGACGAAAAAAAAAAAAAAAATCGCACTCGTATTAATAGACCGTTTTTACAATAATTTGTAAACAGCGCTTTTTCAACCGTTTGTGCATTTTGTATGCGGAAAATTTATTTCTCGCGTAGGACAAAGTCGAATGGAGTTTTTCGATCATTTTTTTAACGTGGCTGTGGATGCTCGTATACTTTTATCACGCGTACATTTACAACTTTTTACGTGTACATTTTCGCAATTCATCGATTTTTGTGGAGTTAGACGAGGACGAGTTAAACTGCGAGAAACTATCAGTTTCCCTGCGCCCTCGCGGACCCGCGGAATCACTCCTGAACACGTAGAAATTCACTTCTCCGATCGTGTTTACACGAGGGCACAGGGAAACTGGTAGTTTCTTGAAATTTCCTCGTGCCCTCTTATACCTGTGAACAAACCATACCATAGCGATCAAACTTTCCGTTTCCAATCGCGTCTGCCCAAGAGCACGAGGAAATTTCGAGAAGCAGTTTCCCCGTGCCCCTCTATACCCATTGACTTTCAAGACTTCCGTATTTCTTTCACCTTCAACGTTGCGTTTCCAATTTTCCTCTTGATCTGCGTTCGACGTTGTCCCATACATAATTCACAACGAAGAAATAGGCTAGCACTAGGCATCAAACGAACGAACAGTTCTCAAGCGCGATCGAAAAAAGAAAATAGGAAAGTTCGAGGATCGACCAAAGAAAAAGCATACGGGGTTGCAGTCGCGCCCTTTATCCGGATTCGTCAGCAAAAGATACGAGGACAAAATCAAGGAAGCGCCGTACTGGAATGCGAGGTCGAAGCATTCCCGGAGCCTGTTACGTGGTGGGAAAGGGGCGACGGTCGACTCATCCAATCCTCCCCGGAATATCGTATGGATATATACGACAAGAGAGACACTTACAAGGTATACCAGCTCATGCGAATTTCCCAATGCAATTCAAAGCAACCCTCTTGCCCATCCAACGTTTCTTCATGATCGGATGAAATGACGGTGAAAAATAACAGCCCAATCGAGTCTTCGCAATATCGCTGTTTCAGCTGAAAATGCGTTTGAACGTAACGAGGCTTAGCCCTTCCGATATGGGGGTGTATCACTGCAACGCGAAAAACATTATCGACTTGACGAAAGGAACACTTCTCATTGACGGTAATAACAACTTCCTCACCAAATTCCATCTCTCTGTGGAAGCCTTCTTCTATTTCCTCTTTATGTCTTTTTTTTTTTATTCGTGGCCACTATTTCAGACGGAAGAAAAAAGATAAACGTCGCGAATTATGGATCTCAGCAGGGGGTCGCTTACGGCGCTAAAGCTCCGCCCAAAGTCGATCTTGAGGAATTGTGTCCGCGACAACAGAATTGCGACGATTGTCCTCACATCAAGTGCGGATTCTCCGATTTTGGTGGACGCTTCGATGTCAAACCTCTCATTGTTCCCAATGTCAATTACTCCGGTTTGCCACCACGTATCGCTGGTTCGTACATTTCTTCGTTTTCAGGAATGCACCAAATTGAACAAAAATATCATGAAAATAAAAGCCCAACAAATGGGAAAAGTACCCAAAACATTTAAAAAGCCAAACAAAAATGGGAAAAGAACCAACAAAAATGGAAAAAAGTCCAAAAATGAAGGAAAAGAAAATAAGAATTGAATAGTGGAACTATTATTTTTTTAATGCAACATTCTTTTTATGCAAAACGGAATTTCGTGATTGAAATTTCATTTCCGGTGAAACGTTTCGAATTCAACGTCACAGAGGGCGTATTAGAGGTTGTCGGAAAGCCAGTATTCAAAGGTTCCATGGAGGATCCCCACGGTTGTTGGATGTACGATTCCTCACCGAGATCCGAAATGGCAGCGGAAAAACTTTGGGTCACCCGACAGAGCAACACGTCCTACATTTTCGAATATAAAAATCGTAACGACTTCAAAAACGGATATCCTCGCAACATTCGCTTGCCGTTCCCGTTCAAGGTCAATATTTATTATTATCTCAATTTTACAAGATCTTAAGCCAACACGGTTAGGCTAATTATCATTGGGCCTAATTGCGAGGGTTATGGAATTCTTCGTTTGATTTTTTTTTCATCAGGGCAACGCACACGTCGTCTACAACGGATCGTTCTTCTACAATCCTGAAAATCGCTCGTCCGTAGTACGTTTCGAAGTGCAATCCGCACATATTCATTCAAATTACGAGGAGCTCCAATTGCCGGGATTAGCTATTGACACCAAAAATTACCTTTACTCGACCGATCATAATTATAGTTACGTAGACTTTGACGTCGATGAAAATGGTGAGGATTCTCTGCTTTCCTATTATTCTCTCTTCATTTTTAAAATAATAATTATACTTTTATTATTGTTATTAATATAATTGTTATTAACTCCTCAGTATCGTACTCATCCTATTTCGTATTCGTTTTGTTTGTATAGTTTATTTTTATTTTTCGATGAAACATCGAAAGCAGTATATTTTAGCCGAGTATATTTCAGGTCTTTGGGTGATTTATGGATTACCCTCGAATTACACGGTCGTGATGAAAATCGACGCCGTATCGATGCGAGCCCAACAGGCTTGGAACATCAGCATCGATAACCACAAATTTGGCGAAATGTTTATCGCCTGCGGAGTCTTGTACGCGGTGCACAATGTTACGGATACTGAAATGAAAATACGGTATATATCTCGCCAGATATCGCATTTCGCAAACATTTCTAGAAAAAAAAAAGAAAAAAACAATTATTTCGCAAAAAATTTTGGAAAAGAATTTTATTTCGCAGAAATAACTAGCGTAAAAATTCATTTCGCAAAAATGTTTTCAAAGAAATTCGCTCATTTTCGAGAAACGTAATTATGCTTTTTAACTCATACCGCCTAATCACTCCTTTCGAATTTCAGTCTGGCTTTGGATTTGTACAAAAGCACGAGCCTGAACGTTAATTTATCATTCACGAATCCGTACCGCAAGACAACCATGGTGCGATACAGTCACAAGACGAAGGTAACATTTTTTTACACCAGGCTTAAGGGGTTACGCTACTGTGATTTTCCGAATATTAAAGATCATGAAAAATCTAATTTCAAAAGAAAAAGAGTATTAAAAAACGTCCAATCAAATAAAAGCATTTATAAGCGGTCTCGTTATTTTCCATTTTCCATTTTTATCATCAGATCGATTTAAAAAAAAAAAAGATGCTTTTTTCATAAAATATTTTATTATGAATATTTTTAACTATAATCTTGAATAACCGTACGCAATTCTAATGAAATTCATTCATGAAATTTCTGCATCGTATTTTAGATCTTTCCCTTCCATTTAAGGTTCAATTCAAGATTTATTTTTTTTTAAATTACTCTTTCACACTACTCTAACGCCAAAATAAATTTTAATGAAAACTCCAATAACGTTTATAGCATAAAAAGTGATACATATAAATCACTATTAAAATATTGGGTGTATTTGTACGTGTTGGATTTCGACAATTTGCAGGAATTATACACGTGGGACAGAGGCAATCTTTTGGCTTATCCCGTCAGATATCAGAACATCGGTTACAATACGACGCAAATACTCGACATAGCTCAACCCCCGACTTGATCGGACCCAATCAATTTTTCTGGCAAACTTCGAACAACATTTTTTTAATACCTATATTCGTACACCTATTTACACAAACATACATACATACATACACACATATGCATGTACGTACGTACAAACGAAGAGATAGAACGAATGGGCGATTTTTCCCGATGGCCTGTCAAAACGTAACAAATGCTATTGAAAGTTATTACCCCACAAATCGAATATGAACGATTGAACTGATTTCACAATCGCCATCGAATGCAGAATGTACAATGATTTTCATGACGATAAGAAAACAAAAAAAAAAAAAACATATCGCTCGTAATACTTGTTACTCTTTGTGAAGTAATAAAGTTTCTTATCCTATCTGATCAACGATTATCTGTGGTTTACATTTCATTTGCTTTTCCTGTACCGTTCGTTTCCTGTTTTACACTCTGATGATAAGAACAATGATAAGAAGAAGAAAGTCGAATAGAAAAATAAAAGAAGAATAGTATTCGAATACGAGCGTAATAGATTAAGTGCGAGGATAGAAACAAGATTATAAGGAATAGAGCGTCAGATGGAATAGGAAGTGAACACGAATGGAACAGGAATCGGAATGAAATAGGGTTGGAAAATGAATGTGGATATGAATGCGATATGATGGAATCGGAAATAGATAGGTATGTAACAGCTATGGAATAAAGCAATAGGAGTGGAAATTGAGTCGGAAGTGAATAAAATTGGGATGTAATAGGCACTAAATACGATTTGAATACCAGTTCGATGTGAATGTGAATGAGAATAAAATAGAGTGGAATAGTGATTGAATAGGAATGTAATAAACATGGGATAGGAATGGAATAGGAACGCAATAAGAAGTAGATACGAATGGACCAAGAATTATATACGAATGGAGTGAATGGGTACAACAATAGAAATGCAAATGGACCAAGAATTCAATGAGAGCGGATTAGGTACTGAAATAATAATAATTTTCAAGGAAAAAAAACAGCAATACCATGTTTTTCGTGTTTAAAATATTTGGGTATATTTGACTATTTATTCCATGAATTGTAGCGTATAAAAATATAAGTCTTCATTTAACGAAAGTGAGAGGGGAGTGAAAGGGATAGCCATTATAAATGTAGACGGGTCGATTGAAAGCGAACGAATTGGCGATTGCCAGAGTGGGACCCGTGTCGTAATCTTGATCATCGTCGAAATCGTGGCTCGTGGTTGGTTCTCTGGTACGCGGTGTGGTCGTTGCTGGAGCATCGTCGTCAACGATCCCCGTCGTTCTCAGCGTTTCCACGGTCGTCGTTGGCAAAGACTCCCCGGTTGGTCTCCTTACCGGAACTCCATACGACAAAGTCGGCCTCCCGGCGGATGTTTGCGAACGAACATTTTGAGTGGGTTCAAAGGGTGGCCCGGCGGGGCGCCATCCTCGGGGCAAATAGGATTGATATTCGGCTCCGACTACGACGAGGCAAACTGCCAAGATAAGAGGCTAAAAAAAAAACATAAAATAATGGGGCTAAGGACATGTTTTTCTTTGGGTATATTTTATTCCTGTACATTCAACGGGGGTCGACTGAGCTCCGTTATTCACTGAGCTCGATTTCAACATCGTAAAGTGTTTTCCTTATAGACGATTTACATTTCGGGAAAACGAAGAGTCTCACGCACTTCGCTTCTGAACGGAGCGGGGAATGACACTCTTCATTTTTCGGATATATCCGTCACTTTGAAAATAAATGAGACACTGTAATTCTCGATTTCTCGAAATACGTTGAATTTCGTAGGTTTTACGGCGCGATGTCGATAATGGTGATACGAGAAGAAATCGACACACTCTTATTTTTCGTTCGTTTATCCTTCACGGTATACGAAGGAACTGCACGTCGATAAAAATCCCTTCCTCTCAGACACGAAATAATCAATTGCCCATTATTACCTTCAACATATCTTTTTTTTTTATAGACGCAGCGTACACTATTCCCGTAGTTTTTTACGCTCGCAAAGTAATAAGATGACTGAATATCTAGAAAAGCCGAAAGAGCTCTTATATATATATCATCACCGCCCCCTCCCGCGACACCTGGTGCTACCGAACATTTCGGGGATCCAAATTTGACCTCGTCTCCTTGCATACCAATAGATGGCAAACGAACAAACGAAACACGATTTCGATATGTCAACGTTTCATTCCGTCCGATATTGCGCAACTGCCCGTTGCCGCGACAAACGTCACGTGAGCTGCATATACGAATTTATAATTCGACAATGGCCATTTTTGCTCTGTAAACTCTTTCCAGTTGGACGATCATCGAGAAAACGACAATTTCAGTGCAGGTATTGTCAGTATTCAATCGAAGATATTCAAGCGAACTCGCGTTCTTAGCGTTGGTTTCTGATAGGATCCAATACATCGTATTTGGATCCCTATACTGCAACGTCGTACACATACATTTGATTCCAATCAGGTCTCCCCTGTGGAATTTAATGTACAAATTCAATTTAGATCGTAACGCGTATAGACCAGTTAACGAACGGAATCGAATACGTTTCTTGCAAAAAGTGCATATCTTTCCGCAAAAAAAAAAACAGTTCCATTGAAAACGTATATCTTTGAAACAGAATTCAGTCAGACTGAAAATCCACTGTAATTATCGTTTTTTTTTTATTTTACTGTACTTTGGCACATTAGCATACACGATCACGAAGCGTTGCAGGTTATGTTTCGACACGCCGAGTGTTTTTTCGCGACTTTTCACATATTTTCGACTCGAACGTGGTAAGAATTCGCAAAACGGCGGTTATCGAGAAACGCTACAATATCCAATTGGACTCCGTTGAACATTCCCTATGTGTCGTGTCCACGATAAATTTCTATATGAACGCGATTGCGTTTTGAGACTTTCCACTCAAATTTGTGCACGTGACGACGAAACGATATTCGTTTTAGGAAACCCAGCAAATTCGGGTCGACGAGTTTATATTATTTCATTTTTCAATAGCATTGACAACTTTCCCAACAATTTTTGACGCGGATTAACCTCAGTAAAAAGTTCAGGAAGTATCGCGGGACACATAACTGCGGAAGAAAGAAACAACTCCTGTAGAGCTACGCTGAAATGATTCCCCGTAGACTGGAAATAAAAATGTTCGTTACCCCAGAAAAATTAGTAAGACTACATCGAATACCGCAGCGCTTCCATGTGGGTTAATTCTTAACTACTCAGCGTTAGTGCGAACGTGGAAAAAACAAAAGTACGCTATGTAAAATGTGCGAAGGAAGAAGCGGTTTCTTACACAATGAACATATTCGTCGAACGTCCGGCGGCAGAACGTAAGTCGCCCTAAGTATTACGTTAGTCTGCTGTAATCGATCGTAAGAGTTGTCACGAGTTATAGTGACACGGTGTTCGTGCTCAGCATCAACAAACTTGAAAGAGAACGAGCCTTATTCTACCGCTTTCATCCTCACACGAGCATTTTTCTCTACAGCACTCGTGATAGCCAAAAATCATTGATTGTGCTCTTTTCGTGACATTGAACTGCGTATTCGCAATGAATAACACGCAGCGTCGAATTCAAAACGATGTGGAAGGTCAATGTGATACACCTCGCGAACTTTTCTCAAGGACGAATCAAGCCGACGAAATTTTTGCACGAATCGAATGAATTAAGGAATTTCTGGATAATTCAGTTAATTTACACAAATTTTCGGTTTTTCATCGAGCTCCTCGATATAATTATGGGTCCCCTCAGTTTTTTTAAAATTAAATTTCGCCTGCACGCGAATATGGAAAATCGAATTTAATTTCTTCAGTATCGACACAGGTTAATCTTATCGTACGTCGGTAATGCAGCTTTTGCCAGGAAATTAGGAAATCACCACGATTGGTATCAACAGCATTAATTTGACCTGTATTATCATGCGATTCGATGAAAGTCAGCTTCATGCGTCTATTCATGCAATCGTTGACTTTAAAAAACTGTAATAATTCACAGAGACGTTATTCGCAGTCTATTTTCAAGTAAATTTCGAGCATCGGAAAAAAGATTCATTCCGGAGAAAAAACCACAAAGTCCGTATTTACTTTCATAAGATTCGACATGCTTTATTTTCAATAACATTCGTTTTGTTTCCAGAGTGTAGAAGCAAAACAAATGTTTGTGTTTGTTTGGGTTTCGGTGATAATTGTTGCTGTTTTATTGTTTTATGACGATCATGATTGGACTTCTGAACGAGGTTGGTATTTTCGCGGGCTTCCGCTAAAAATGGCGAAACCAATAGGCGCGTCCGAAGGCCCGAAAAATGATTCGGATATGTATATAGATATATATATATATATATATTAGCACCTGATCCCGAGTGTCTGAGATTGTCTGCTGGCTGCGTCCTGTGCTCGTCACATGACAACACTACGGGTGTGAACGATCCGCTATTTTCTCCGCTAATCTCTTCACTCGTATTACTCCAGACGTACCGTTTTCCCCAAAATCGAAGAATAAAAGGGCGAGAGAAATTAGAAGCGACACTTGTGCCGGTGAAATCAAAACTATCGAGAATACGGGTAAGCAGTGAAAATTCGGTTAATCGATAATCATCGACGTTTCATCAGTGCCTCGGAGATATGGGCGTTTGTGTGGTCTGTGCTTCTATAAGAAATCACAATGGACCTTTTTCAGGCTTAAAGCTGTCCAATCTTCTGTTGAAAGTATCGTACGACGAAAAACTGACAACATGAGGTATATATTAGGAGCAACGTTCGCGGGGACAGCATCCGCCACTATCACCGTTCTAGGTTAACATATTTTTTCTCTTTTCATATCTATTCACCATTCGCTTTCTTTTTACTCGAACACTGTGATTAAAACTTTCAAAATATTATTTTGTGCGTTTTATTCCGGACCTGGGAATGTGAAACATCCGATTTGATGTTCGAGTATTTTCCCAAAACGCTCATAGCCATTCATAAGTCCTACATTCTGCGATAATGCACGGTGCAAATATAACATGAATTTGTCGTGTTTTGTGATTATCGTGATATGTTTCTTTCTGCGTGTAATAATAATTCGGAGAGAGGTTTTTGCAACCATGGCCATTTGCTCGCATCTCAATGCCGTCACTCAGCCATGTTAGCTTCCAATGGATCATTGAAATTTATATCACCTATAGTTTTTTAAAAAAAAAGACACCATGACAATTAATTTTTTGTACGAACAAATATATGCATAACATTTGTTTCCTTGAGGCAGAAAAGTGAATTTGAAACTTATTGGCAACTCGATCGTACTAAGTCTGCGTAACCTAGTTTTCGGTGACATTTTTTTAAATGCAGAGCCAACACAGATCTTGTCATTTTGTTATTATAAGAATAATAAATATTATTTTTTTTATGTGAAAAAAGTCCATTTATCTTTACCTTCGTCTGTCTTCCAGTGTTGTATCATGTGTTCACTGGAAAGGGCGAACGGATCAGTATAGGATGGTGAGAAGTGCTTAGTGTACAATCCAATCACCGTGTCGTGATTCATCACTGACAAACCGTTTGAAATTTTAGGTTTTTGGAAAATACTTCACCGTACATGTGGGCAACCTTGGGTATTGGCCTTGCCGTTGCCCTGTCCGTAACTGGAGCTGCGCTGTACGTATTATGAACCGAAAGAAATGTGTCCAAGCACGGGGTATGAAAACCTCAGTACAAAAGCTTAATCACCGATCGTACAATTTTTCAGAGGAATTCACACAACGGGAGTTTCGATTGTTGGGGCAGGTGTTAAAGCGCCTCGAATTAAGACGAAAAATCTCATTTCGATTATCTTTTGTGAGGCTGTGGCGATTTATGGTCTCATCACTGCGATTGTGCTCTCGGGAATGCTCGAAGAATTTAAATGGTCGAAAGTGGAGGAATCGTTGACGGTTAAAGAACAAAATTGGCTCGGTGGTTATCTCATGTTCGGTTCTGGCCTCGCTGTTGGTCTGGTCAATTTGTTTTGCGGTATAGCAGTTGGTATCGTGGGCTCGGGTGCGGCACTCTCGGACGCCGCAAACTCGACTCTCTTCGTCAAGATTCTCATAGTCGAAATTTTCGGATCGGCTATCGGCCTCTTTGGTCTTATCGTCGCCATTTATATGGTGAGCATTCTCAATTCGCGTATTCTAATCGATAGCAACTTCTTTTACTTTGTGACTCAGAAGCTTCAAAGTAAAAGTGTAGCTTCTTTTACTACATACATATCCAGCTCAGAAGTTCCATCGAAATGAACGGTTCGTAACTTTATCGAGAATAGACGCGAAAAAATCATGAAAAATATTATAAACGGAAGATACCGAATGGATGCTTTAAACCGCCTTACGATCAAAGCAATTATCAACTGGTTTGAAAATATTCTTTCCGAGAAAATCTTTTGGATATTTTTTTTTAACATTCTTTTTCTTTAACCGTTGCATGCTTAGAAAATCCAATTCAACTTCATTATGGTAGATATGCACCAGCAAGTAAAAAGAATATCTCACGATTCCCTCAACGATCGGTTTTTCTCATGTTCCAGACTTCCAAGGTGAAAATGGGTAACAACCCATAAGCCGCGTTCTCGTTAGCGCCCGATTTAATCACCAAATACTTCTTATCGCCCGGAGACTGCACATCGTTTATCGTGATGAAGAAACAGAATAAAATTCCGCAGCGCGTTCATCAGCCGCGGTCGAAACGGGCGATCTAATTCCGTTGGAGCTGTTTTAAAAAAAAAATCGCTCCGTTTTTTCCGAAAAGTGTATAATTTGTTCCCAAAAGTAGCGAAATTATTTCGCGCACCAGATTTAACGCGCTCAGAGTTCATCGTACGTATTAACGACTAGCGAAACATCAGTTACGTTATTTATATGTGATACGCATAAGGAATAAAGAAAACGAGAGAAACGTGTACATAAATATGGGAAATCCGAACGGAGCCAAGTTATCTTCCGAAATTTCCTTTGATGAAAAGCTATTACTTTTCTGTAAAGTGTCGATTCATATTATGCGTTCGTTTGCTTCGGTATTTGAACAGTTTCTTTACTGAGTTGATTTTTGTCCATATTGAATGACGGCTCCGCCCTCGGGGCACTGCGACGGCCGATAACTCGGTATAACAGACATTTAAGACACTGGTTGGATTCCGGGTTACCCATATAGTTTATTAAATCTCTTTTAGAACATAATTGTTTATCTAAGTCGGAAACGGGTGCTTTCGGTTTTTTAGAAGCCTGATCGTACGTGCTTCGGCAATGCAAGGTTCGCTGAGACGGACGATGCTTGTAATGGGAAATTGAAGTTTCTTCGGGTTGAGCCTCGGGACTTTCTTCCTTTTACCTCCCGCGTTCTCGGCCTCGCTCGGATCCGGCAGTGGGCTGTTAAAATAAGTGGATTTATTATATATATATATATATATATATA
>JAPYZI010004572.1:0-13165 GCA_030523105.1 Ophioninae sp. A BG-2022a
ATGCTTTTTTAATAATTAAAATCCGATGATTTTTCGATTTTTGGCAGAATTTCAAAGTTGGACCATCGATTTTTGCAAATTTTTCCATACATACCCCTTGGCCTCTTTTTTTGCGATTTTTCAAGTGGACATTCCAGGAAAACTATACGAAGTATCGATACGAATCCAACGCCATTGTTTAAGTTAGGCAAAAACCTTTTCCAAACTCACCAATTGAATCCCCATAGAACATAAGAAGTTTGCTCTACGACCTTTTGAAATCTCGTGATTTTTGAGATTTCGGAAAAGTAGCCGGAGGAAGTCGAAATTTTTTTTTTCCATTTTTGAACTCTTAATAGGATCTATTTAATCGGAAATTTTCTCCTGATTACGAAAATACCCGAGTTTTTGCCGAAAGTGCAAAATTAGAGTGGCAAATGCGAAAAACCTTTCGGGGATATTTTTTGGACATTTTTCCCTGCTGCAGCTTGATGGTCGATAAGATTTTGAGCTCTGGTGGTACATTTTTGTCACTTTTATGAGAAAAATTTCGAAAAGCAATTTCTCCGCCATTTCTTCATAAAAACAGATTAAACAAAGCTTAAAATGTGTACTTTTGACCGCTTCGGAGGTTTATGCTCGAGAAATTTGTGAAAGTGCAATACGATGGATCGTAGCTCGCAATTTCTCCCATGTTAACCACGATCTGTTACCATGGGAGATCGTAACAGATCTCCCTGAAGGAAGGAAAAAAGATAGGGACAGAGGGTGGTAGAAGGAGAACCGAAGAGAAGAATTATGACGATGGAGGGGGGCAAAAGAGGAGAAAAGGATCATGGCATTGAAGATGGGAGAAGCGGAGAGAAAGATCATAGGATTAATAAACTATCCAATATAGAATACAATAATAATGCAAGCTCGGAGGGTGAAAAAGCGTGACGCAATGAACCCGATGTCAGCGAATAAATTTCGCCAAGCGACGAAATTCACGAATAAAACGTTCGCCAAAAAAAAAAAAAAAAAAAAATAGCTCCACGAGACCGTATCACCCCATGTTCCCACATGGAATTTCACGCCACTTTTGCACCACTGATTACATCGCGTTCGCGAACACTGAAAACTCAATTGCTTTTTTTCTTTCCCACCTCTCTTTCCTTTTGTCTTCGTGAAAAATGAGACACCAAAGAAAAAAAAAAAATTAATCGTAACCGTGATATTATTACCGAAATCATTTTCCTCGGAAAAACTTCTCTCGATTTTCATTTATAAGACCGGTTACACGAGAGATCAATCTCGTCGTTTTCCCAATTTGCTACTTTCATCAGCCAAGTGGCAATTCTACCGTGAAACGAGTATCAATCGATTAGTCCGATAACGCAAGCGTCGCAACGAAAAAAGTTTTTTTCTTTTTTCATTGAATGAAAAATAACTGCGAGTAACATTTGGAACTCCTTTTTTTACCGTTCTTTTTTCATCCAATGAAAAATATCAGCCAGCAACGTTTGTTCAAGCTTGACGTTCTCGTACCTATTATTTATATACGTTGATTGAGCCCACCGTGTGGCTCACAATAATAAAGTGATACGGGATCTGGAGTGTCATCAATATTGTACAATGGCATCAAATAATACAAATAAACTCCAATCCATTAACGATCTCACGTAATGACAACTTACACGTATATGTTATTCGAACCAAATCGAAACATCATTACGTACATAAACATTCAAATATATATATATATTTGCACATTCATGTACCGGGTGAATTATTTATAGTGACCCAGAAAATTTTCTTTTAAATTTGGTCAATTTTTAAATGTTAAAGTCTTTTTAAATTTTTCTGAATCTGGTATGAAAGTCGCGATCTAAAAGTTATGACGTCATGGTTTTTATGAAAATCATGAAACTTAAAGCTGGAATCGACTTAAGTTTTTCAAAAGAGATGATAGTGTATTTTTTGTTCGGTAAATGGAAAGAGCATTCGATTCTAATTCCAAAAGCTGTTTTTAAAAAATCGATACGCCATGATCTTCAAATTGACGGATTTTACGACGTTCTTTGAAAAAATAAAAATAAATCTGTTAATTCTTTTAGCGACGTAAACGTTCTCGTTGCTAATTGCAGTGTCAAGATAAAAAAAAAAAAAACGACTTTTCCTAGCAATCGTTGTTATTGGGAATCTCCTGGGAATTTCTGATTTTTTTTGTCATTTTTTCTTCGTCTGTAATACTTGGTTGGCAATGACAAGGGTTGACAAAAAGTTCACTAAAAAAAAAACACTTAATTTTATCGATCTACGTCATTAAAGATCAAACCGATTTATTTCCCTTTTTTAACGAATGTCCAATGATCCGTCAGTTTTGAAACGATATCGTACCGGTATTTTCAGCTCCAGAATTCAATTATCTTTCGAAACGCCATCGGGTTTGAAACATCACAGTTCACCTTCAAATAACTTTGATACTTTGACTTTGGAGATACTTCGAAGACACCATCGTGTTCACCCCTTCGAAACCATAAACCTGATGTATTCAACATTTTTTCGTACTTTGATTTGGTTGGGGAAAAATTACATGGGTATTTTGACATTGTATTATGGAAAAAATCCATGGTAACCATAAATACCTAACCCTGTCTAAATATATACAAATATAAATATTTATGTAATTATACGTAGCTAAATACATTGCGCACACTCGTCAATGGTGTATATACTCACGGGTAAACACAGGACGATACAAGACAGGACGTCAAATAATGAAAATAAACTCCGATACCATACACAACCTCGTATTATGACAAATTACATATATATGTTAATCGAAATAAATCCAACTATAATTTTGTCCAGGCGAACGCGCGGATATATAAATATACATATCTATATATCTATGTATATATATAAATCTATGTACATCTAAACGCGTGATTGTGTGTATGCACCCGTGATGGTTCGGAGTCGCTTCCAAATTTATCGTTCGCTTAATTAGCGGACAAATAACACGATTAATGGTGGTGGTCTGGATGGTATTGTCGTGTTCAGCCCTCGCGCATGGTGTACAGCATTGGTTATCCGCAAAACCCCGAAACATTATTCCCTCTCTCTCTATAAAGATAGAGACGGGGCATTTTGACTTCGTTGCGTCCTCAAAATGGCCGCATTGACAGAATAGTCTTCAAAGTCAAATGGTTTCAAAATTCCATTTCCCAAAACATATATATATATATATATACAGGGTGACTTGTATAACGCGGCCATGCTTTTTTTAAGGGTATACCGCAACGATTTTGGGATTGACAAAAACATGATTCTTAATGGTTTTTCTAAACAAAATATGGCAGATTTTTGTATCTAATAATAAAGAAAACAAGGCATTCCGGAAAAACAACGAAAAATCCATTCCGAGCACACAAATCAGGCATAGTTTTTCTTTCGAAGAGAGGTTGAATAGCCTTTAAGTGTTATATTTTTTTCCGTTTCCGGATCTTCGGGCACGATCCTTCAAAAAAAGATGGCCGTGTTATAAAAGTCACCCTATATATGTAGCAAGCGTGTATATGACACGACTTTTCCACTCGCCGGTTGTCCACCGAATTGATCGCCACTGATGCCGCTTGCCGAGGAAACTCTAGCGTTTCTATCCCAATCCCGTTCGCCGATGATAGCCCCTGCCTCTCCATCCTATTCTCCACCACGGTATTTCAACCCCCCCGGAACGATACTTCCCTCGCGATCCTGAATAAAAAATTACGATCGGGATCTCGGTTCATGGAAGGTTCGTCGGGTAATAAATGTACTCCCCGCTGTTGGTGTCCGATGGTGTCGCTGGACACCTCAATTCCCCCAGGACGAACCCTGTCGCGACCAGCCACTCGATTGGTTTATCCCCCATTTCTCCCCTCTTCGCCGTTTTCGTACCAGGAACAGTGGGCACGCTGGTAATGTTTGGTGGATGAAGAGGAAGAAATGGTTAGCAGAGTACATTTGGGTTCGGTTGGGGTTTGGATGGCGAGAAATAGGAAAGAGAGAAGAGTGCTTGTTTGTGTGAGAGAAAAAAAAGGGGGGGGGGGATTCGTTTATTTCGGACCCTGAGGGTAAAGCCCTCTAAGTACTATGCAAGTATAAATGGAATTTACGAAATTCAGAATCGTGTACGGGGTCTGTTGAAAAAATGAGGTGACTTTTCAAATATTACTGGCTACGTACATTCTATTCACGATTTTGTTTGCTTGTCGTGTTCATACTCGTGTCACTGGCATACTTTGAGGTTATCAGCCATTTTGCATATTTCGTTTGGGTTCGATAGATACAAAGGTTAAACTTGTTTTGGTGTGCTTGACTGATTGGTTTTGCTATCGTAAACGATTATGCAACCTGGCAAAAAGGTAGAGATTGACTGATTTTATTGTGCTCCGTAGAACTTGTGCGCAAAGTAAAAAAAAGGGAAAAGTTTATGCAATATTTCGAACAAAAGGGTAACGAGATGATTTAATAATATAAAATATTATATATGTTCAAATAAATTTATATATATTTAAATAAATTTAACACTGTATTATATATTTTTATTCTATTTAACAATAGATTATAATATAATTAAATAATTAAGTGATATAACTTAAAGTAATGATAAAATAATTAAAGCGTACGAAAATGAAATCAAAGTTCTGTTAAAATGCAGTCAATAGTCGGATGAGCCAATAACAAAAGCCAATAATAACGTGTACGCAATATACGGAGGTTATGAATTTCAAGTGTGGGTCCAGCAAACGCAAGAATTTCATCAAGAATTTCACAACGGAAGGCGAAGGAGCTCTAAAGCCATTGCTATAAATTACGACTCGAAATGAGAATAAACTTCAACTCACAAAGTAGAAATACAATTTAAACAGTACTATTTAAGAGAGGGAGAGAGAGAGAGAGAGAGAGAGAGACAGAGGACGAGAGGTGCTGAAATTAAAATTATAATTACAAATCTCGCAAACTGAATGATTTCGAATGAAATATTTTTTAAGGTTAAGTTCAAAAATGAAAAAAGGGATGAGAGAAAGAGGGAGAAGAAAAATGGGAGGAAAAATAAATATTGATTACCTCGTATTTTTTCTTTCCCTCTCTAAAATCGTTTTCAAAATCGTGATAAAAGTAATTAAAAATGCGCTATTAAAAGAGATTATTTTATTAAAAGATTTATAAATAACTGTACAAATATTGAAAGTTTTATCATTGCGATAAAAAGTCTCTGAGCTTGCGCTTGAATATTTAAAATGAATTTTTAATTTTTCTCTTTCTTCCTTTTCGTGTCTCTCTCTCTCTTGAATGTTCGTCGTAGTGCCGAGTCAAAATCCTCCTTCGTTGACTTGTCCCTTAGGACGCCCGTTGATTAAAGGCAGGCGATGTTGACGTTCGCTCTGTATAATCCAAACTAAATTAATTAATTGGTTAATTATTAAAACTAATTGCCTTCTTTGTGGTCAGGTAGAATAGAAATTCCATTTCCCCTCCAATGTGCAAATGACATGCCTCACAGGGCCCTTGAGAGCAGACGGTTTCTCTCTCTTTTTCGAACGCACTACAACTGTTCACCCCTTACTTTTAATTTTTCTGTTCGGGCTATGTAATAGCGGTTTTCTCTCTCTCTCTCCCTCTTTCTCTTCGTTTTTCCTCCATCACTCTTTTTTTTATCGGATTTCCGTCGACCTCGGCAACTGCAATTGTCGGATGAAATTCACCGAGGGGTTGGCACATTATTCAAGGATATACGGCCACTGGTAAAAAAAAAGTCATCCTTTTCATTCAATTTGTTGTCTCAATCTTTTTTTTTTCGTGGCGATACCGAACGATCAGCGCAACGAATCGAATGATTCAGGCGATATCAGCAAAAAAATTCAAGCTCATTGTTACGTCCAAGAGAATTGATGAACCAAACTTCATTAGCGACCCAAATTTAATCGATAAACTATTGATAATTAGGAATTCAACGTTTACTGTCCAACCGATTACGATTTTGCAACAAACTTGGAGAATCATTATTTCACAAATATTTTACGCAAAAATACGTATTTAATAGTGGACGAGATGATGCTGACATTCTAGCCTCGTGACATTTGTGTTACGTTATTTTGTAAGAGGTTCGCTTGAAATTTTAATCCCGAAGTAAAAACCAGAAAGAAAAGGTGTGTCAAGAATTAAATTAATTTATTAAATTTGAAATTACAAATCCATTAAAAAAACTAATACTAATAATACTAATAAAAACTAATAAAAACCTAAAAAACAAATACATTAAAATTACAAAATTACATTAACAAACAAAAGCATACTAGTGATTTAAAGTATTTATTAATAGATTTGTAGTGATTTGCATGAAGAGCGAGAGAGAGGGTGATAAAGAAAATATACATTAAAAAATACCTTTTTTTTTAATATTCATTGCGATCTTAAATAAACATATCGAAAAATTATTGCTCCTGCAATTTGGATGACCGCTCATAGGACTTCGAAAATTTTTCCCAGAGAGCCGTTCACGTACCTGGTGCCCTTTAAATAAATAGCCGGGAGAGCTGGAGGCCCTTTTATGGGAAGAAGGAAAATCCATTGGAATTTTCCCTCACAGGACGGAAAATTCCATTTTCCGGACGGAAAATACATATTTCATATATATATATATATATGAAATATGTATTCATGGATACATATGTACTCATGTGATACGTATATATACATATATATCGAGTCATCCGGGGGAATGACGGATGAAAGGATTATGCTATTGTACGTCGGTTATAACTACTGCTCGAGCGAATACAAAGCCCCTGAACTCGTCAGAAAGCGCTGGGACAATTGTTTAAAACAAAAAACCTCCCTTAGCCCCTGTGCGGCCATCGCACGCTCATCCGTCTCATCAAAGCGGCATCGTCGTGTCCTCGTCCTCCCTCGAGTCGTCGTGCTTCCTTGTTCGCCTCTTTAAATACTCCTCATCGTCCGGGCAAACTTTTCGAGACCACTCTCGTGTCCTTCAACGGAAGCGAAAATGAAAAAAAAAGAAAAGAAAAAAAAAGGAAAAAAAGAAAACGTCCGATGACAAACAGGTAACGGGGAAAAAATTAACTGGGAACTTCTGGATGAGGAAAGACGCGAAAATTGCTAGGAAATTCTCTTTCCGTCAAGCTTCCGAGTCTTTACGCGGGGGAAAAAAAATAACCGCGCCCTTCTAGGGTTATTGGGAAATTTAGCATACTACCCTTGTATCGACAGTGATTGGAAAGCTATGTATACTTTTTTACTTTTTTTTTCGTCCTTATCTTTTTAAACGGTTTTATTTTATTTTTAAATTAAAACGTAAGTTATTGAGGATTCAGAAGTACACGTTCGAGAGAATTGAATGGGAGTGAAGAAAAAAAAAAGGAATGATGTTTTTCACTCCGAGATTTGAATCACATGCGGGTTCGATATTGTTCCATCCATCCACGCGTACAGTCACACCAATTCGCCTCGAAACCCCTCGACACTTCATTTTTTTCTTCACCGTCATCCGGGCGCTCGCAGCATCTTTTTCAATCTTCTTGAATCCATGTAATTTTGTTTTCCTCTCCACATTCGACTTCCACTCTTTCTCTATCTGGCATTTCTCACGAGTACAGGCCTGTTCAAAATAAATCAGATTTTTTTGTTTTTTTTTTTATATAAGTTTTTCGTAATCCTTGATGAAATATTATTTTCAAAGTATGGTGACATCATCAGCCACGTTGCATATTTAGTTTTGGTGTGTTGGCGATTGTTTTGATATTTGAAACGATAATGCAACCTGGTTACACATCGTTGCTCGTTCGAGGATTGTTTTGTCGAAAAGCAATACCGTTGTTATACCACTGCCTCGTAAATTAACAATTATATCGTAGCCGAATCAGGATAAAATTAATTACTTAAAATAGTACCAATAATAATAACAAAAATAATTATTAAAAAAAAGAATAATAGAGTAAAAAAAAGAAAGAGGATTGACAGATTTTAATGTGTTCCATACGAGTACCAGCCAAAGTAAAAAAAACAAAAAAATTATATTCATGCAATATTATTTTTCGAGCGAACCTCGTATTATTTTTCTTTTTTTATATTATTTTTCAAGTAGGTGATAAGTGATTGAGAGAGGATTTAGGAGTTCGAAATCGTGATCATACTCGGAGATAGAAAGCTTCAACTTCATATTCGAGAAGTGCTCCTACACATGCCTTTGCGCGTGTGAGTGTAAGTTCGTTATCAAAGTACAATAAAAAAACACCATATATTATGACGAACACGACTACATTATTTTTTATTATCGAATAGAACAAAGGAGAAAGAGAAAGAAAGAGAGAGGGAGAAATGGAGAGAGCGAGAAAGATAACAGAGTGGCCACTATGATTTTAGAGCAAAGGCAACCCCGAGTAACGAGAATTATTCAGACAAAGTACCAAGGGACACCCTTAAGGCAGGTTAAATGCAGGACGGGAGAGGAAAGGAGAAAAAGATGGATGGAAGGAGAGAACGCGAGAGACATAAATAAAGAGGGAGAGAAAGGAGATGAGAGTGCATACATACTCAGTTGAAAGAAAACGTACCGCGGGTGGTACGAGGGTCGCGAAGAGGAAACAGACAAGAAAGGCCGGTGGAGGGGGATGAATAATAGAATAAGAACTATATACATCGTCACACGTGTAATTGAGAGAAATCGTTGTCGGTGAATTTATTCAAAAGGGATGAGACTACATTCCCTAAGAAATTTTTTATGGGGCGAGAAGGTATAGGGGGGGGGGGATTAATGGGGGAGTAAGGGTTGAAAAGGAAATTCTCTTGAACAATGATACGTAAGGGCTAGTAAATTTCTCTCCTCGTCAAACGTCTCCCGTCTTTCATTCTCTTGTACCTCTGCGCTCCACATTTTATCCCTTTTCAACCCTTATTTCCCGTTTCTTCATCCCCTTAATTATCCGCAGCTCGAAATCGCCAGTATCCTCACGTGGACGAAAGCATGCACGGATAAATTAACGAAAATCCTAATGGCCAATGAAACTACGAGTATGAGTGGGTGGAATACCGGAGCGAAGGGGCGAGTGAAGTCAAACAAACCTCGTTACTGTACACGACGCTTGGTTACGTGACGCTTTTAATTCACGCGGTCACAGAATAAAGCCTGTGATGGCATACACGACCTCGACGTTGTGGCCACCTCAATTGGAACGAATAAACAAATTGATTCGGAATGCTACATACGTTTTTTATCGACATATATATATATATATATATATATATATGTAGGCTTATACCAACGACGCGCCATTGTCAGTTAATTGGCGGAACTAAGCTGATCAACGAGGACAAACAAAGATGTTTGCGAATGAAAAAAAAAGGAAATATGAGAGGCTGGAATCCCTCCGCGGGACTTTCCAGATCAAACGATCCAATCAGCAAATTATTTTTTTGTTATTTCCTCTATATTATTTATAATTAATATCCCTCTTATAAATTATATTTTTAATAATCAATTGTTACCAAAAAAAACGCAATGTGTATCGAGTTTTTCAATGATCGCTAATTGATTCACAAATATATTTTACACTATTGTATAAATTGACTGCCAAACGACACCTCTGAGTCTATTCATTTGAAACTTAGCTTAATTAATTCGCTTCATCGTAAAACTTGATCCTATAATATTTTTAGTATTTGCGGTTATTTGCTTAGGAGCTGTTTTCTCATAAGTGACCGTGTTATATTCATAATTTTATAACTACTAAGTTAATTAATTATTTTAGAAGTTTTCCTTAAATAAAATTTCTAAAATAATTAACCTGCTATTATTTTATAAAGACCTGTCACTCCTCAATGGCTCTTGAATTTTTACGGTCTGTTAAAGTCCATTCGTAAATTCAGGGCCTGAAAAACCACCGAAGTTCCCTCAAGAGCATCTGGGCATTGACCTTGAAAATAAACTTTCAAGGTCGTTATAAGAAATTCTTAAAGAAAAAAAAAACAAAAAACTTAACAAAAAAGAAAAACAACTCAAAAATCAGATCGAATAGATGTTTGATATTTATTTTTGTATTGTTTTCATTGCAGGTGAATGTTTACAGTTCTTCAAAGTCGAAGTGCCAAAAGTTGTCGATCCTCGAGCGGACGAGGTCACCCTGAGATGCGAGTACGACCTCGAGGGCGAAGAGCTTTACTCAGTAAAGTGGTACAAGGATGGCTACGAATTTTACACGTTCATGCCGTCGATGACACCTCCGGGTCGCGATTATGACGTTGAGGGGGTCAAGGTCGCGGTCCAGAAAAGTGACAGCAAGCAAATCGTTATACTCGGACAAGCGTTCTCAGCCGAAAGTACGATTCCCTTAAAAATTCATAATTTATCTTTCGAAAATTAAGAGAAACGATTAATCGCCGTTATTTTTATTAACGAATTAATCGCTAACTTTCGTAGAGAGAATAAATTTTACGGGCCTCTACGGATGCGAAGTCTCGGTCGAAGCGCCAAGTTACTCGACCGCTTTTGGCTCCGAAATCATGAGCGTCGCCGTACTCCCTCATCAGGATCCAGCGTTCGAGGGTCTCAAACTCAGAACTCATTACGACATCGGTGATATTCTCAAGGTCAATTGCACCGCTGCCCCCAGCTATCCGCAAGCCACCCTCAGCTTTCTGCTCAATCACAAAGAGGTGAGGAAATTTATGTTGCTTACTCGTTATCTTTCGCTGAATTAAAACGACTGAGACAAATTTCGTGTTGAGAAAAGCTGAATAGAATCATTGGATAATTATTGGAAAATACACTTTTCCGGGTTGAATAAATACTGGATTAAACGCGAGGTAAAAAGTCAATCCGAAATGGACAATCGCAGTTTTATAAATCTATATCTTATAATATTAAATTAATAATCCATTAATGTTTATAGTACAAACGAGGATTCTTTTGTGCACCCAACTTAAGACTCAACTTCCTTCCAATTTTAGCAAAAAAGATTTTTTATATTTCATCGATTTATAAAAATCCGCAATCATGTGTTCGATATCGAGTGAACACAATATTCATCAACTTATCATTTTTTTTTTACTCAAATAATATCCTCAATGTAAATCTATAATAGTATCCATTAGTGGATTAAAATGAAATAATTAACACAGTGGCATTGCCAAAGCAATGAAATAATCTTTGCCTCATACGTTTCTTTCTCGCTTTTTATATTTCCTGTATTGAATAATAATCGTAATTGCACTATTTCTACACAGATTTTCCTTTGTTCAATTAACGCGCGTACTTGGATATTTACAACAAAAAAAAAACAAACACACACATGGAAAAATCTTTCGTTGTGACATTTGGCGAAATGAATCCAGATTTAAATGTCTCCCTTTGACGCACACGCAGCCTCGAGACTTCCTCTCGTGGATGCATTCCAAAAATCACGTATTTCCGGCTGCATAATTAATTATGCAGCTCACGAGCGCAGGTGGTGATATTCGATTATTTCCCCTTTGGTGAAATTTAATTTACCAACCTCAATTTCTTTCCCTTTTATTATTCATTAAATATTCTCGACCAAATTATGGATTAGTTTTTAATTATTATCACTATTATTATTATTATTCTAATTATTATCTGTATAAGTCCTTACCTTTGATAATTTAATAAAAAATACATTTTTATAACATTAATGATTGCTTTATTTTAATTTCAATTTTTATCAATAAAATAGAAATTATTTTTCATAATATTCTATCCTGTTGACTAGTGCCAGGAATTATTGTTCCTCGATAAGAGAAAATATTCGGTTTCATATCGAGCGATCAATTTTCGTACAATTTCAGGAGCTCAGTGAAATATCATATTTCACTGTTGTACCGTACCTGTATGCCCCGAATATATTTTCCAAATACATTGTATTTTGTGCTATTTTCAAAATGAATAAATATTGAATAAATTTGGCATGAAGAATAGAAAAAAAAAACATGCTTTTTTCTCTATGTGTATTAAACAAATACCGATTTTTTTTTAATTTATCAGAGAGAGATTTTCTCTTAATGGATAATTAAAATAAATCGTTCACTTCTTTATTAAATCATGATGATATAATATTTCTCGAAATTGAGGGGATTCAGTTCCATTCTATTTGCAACTAACAACGACTGTAGAATCCGTTTTTCGTATGAACAACCATATGAAGGTTGTATGTTCACAACCACCAAATAATGAAATGAAAAAATTCAAAAAAATTCATGCACTATTATTCTATGGATCGAAATATCTTCGATCTCACCATTGTCAAATTCTTTTTAATAAAGCCGTTCGAAACATCTTTAATCATCAAAAAGCATTGTCCACAAGAATTTGCCAAAAATTGGATGCGAAAAAATATATTAAAAATAAGAAAAATAAAACAGCAATTATATTCTCTAGAAAATTATATTGTAAAGATAAACCATGAATTTTTGCAAATTATTTCATGAATAATTGTGGGTATGGTAGCGCGAAGACAAAATCAACCACGTTCGAAGGATTAAGGTGCTTCAAATACCATCAGAAGTTATGGATTAATAAAAAATAATTAAAAAATGCAAAAAATCAAACAAACCAAAAAAAAAAAAAAAACGGTTTCGTCTGTTAACGCGTCACAGGTGAACCGGAAGTTGACGATAACATTACCGAGCGTTCAACCGATCGATGGCAATTTGGTATCAAGCTCGCGTCTCGGTCTGGCGATCAAGCTCGAACGTGATCACTTTCCCAACGGAAATCTCAGTCTGATATGTCGCTCGAAGATGGTCGGTGTACCGGGCAGTAAAGAAAGGAGTACCGAGACGATCCTCACCCTCGCGGCGAGTAACGAGAGGCTCGCACAAGAACCACCGAGATCCGAAAACGAATCCTCCTCGACACGTGTTTCTCTGTTTTCCCAAGTTTTCGTTATAGCCACGAGTCTGCTCTGCCCCAATCTTTTCCTCGCGATCTGAAATCTTCGATGTGTCGAAATAAAAAAAAAAAAAAACGACGAAAGAAACACACAAAAAAAATGTACTTCTCAATCGAATCGTAACGTGTGAAAAAGCAATCTGGTGAACAAAAAAAAAAAGAAGAAGGATTGTTTACGTTTAAATCTTGTCGTTGAAACGAGGATTTAAAAAAAAAAAAAAAAAAAGTAACAAAAAC
>JAPYZI010004573.1:0-12044 GCA_030523105.1 Ophioninae sp. A BG-2022a
TTTTTCCATACATACCCCTTTGCGTTTTTTTTATCGATTTTTCGAGTGGACTTTCCGGGGAAACTAAAAGAGATATCGATACGAATCCAACGCCATTATTTAAGTTAGGCAAAAACCTTTTCCAAACTCACTAATTGAATCCCCATAACACATAAAAAGTTTGCTCTACGACTTTTTGAAATTTCGTGATTTTTTAGATTTCGGAAAAACGGCCCGGAAGAACGAAAAAATTTTTTTTTCCGTTTTTAAACTCTTAAAAGGGTCTGTTTGATCGGAAATTTTTCGCTGATTAAGAATATGCCCGAGTTTTTGCCGAAAGTGGAAAATTGGACTGGGAAAATGCGGAAAAACCTTTTGTAGACTATTTTTCTAATGTTTTTCTCCAGAAATGAAGAGTTCGAAGCGAATTAAATAGTAGATTTGTCTTCAAGGTACAAAAATCATTTGCTGCCTTTAAAAATGAATAATAATTCAGGGGTTGATCCGGCAGCCATTCATGCTTGTATCAATCGACTCAGAATTTCACTCCTAACCACCCATTTTACGGATGACATTACATCGTGAAACACCCTGTATATATATATATATATATATATATATAATTTACGAGGGATCGGAGACTTCAAGTGCGAGACTTTCGAAGCGAAGAGATGCAAGAGAAATGGACCATCAATTGGTGCGCAACAATAACTCCTCACAACTCACTCCAGCCGCGTTTATTGTCCTTAAGATTTTTCTTTTTTTTTTTTTGCTGTTTTTTTTTTGGTCTTACGATCAACTGTAACCGGATTTTAGCACGCCAAGTGTGCTCTTTCATTTTCTCGCCTGCCAGGTGTTCGAGGTCTCTTGACAGTTTACGATTCGAGTGTGAAGATGAATTCAGTCATGGATTTATGATCCGAGATAAAACGTACTGTCGTAAATATTAATCACAAAGGAGGTAAAAAAGAATCGCATTCATTCGACACAATCACGCTGACACTCGCGATTATTCTGCGCTTGATTTTTTTTTTCAATTTTTTTTTTATTCACTCGACACTTAAGAATAGAAAAAAAAAACTAGGGCGACGTAAAAGTTACTATACTTTCTTAAAGTGTCACTGGATAGAGATTATAAAATTTCTGGAATTCGTGAAAATTTGGGAAATTATTTAAAACTCGAAATTAATTTTGTAAATAAAAACTTAATTTAATTGGGAAATAAAAGAACCTGGAAATTTAGTAAGTAAAAAGTAAAAAAATTGAAAAAAAGAATTTATATAAATGAAAAGAGAAAATTAGGAATTTGGATTTTCGATGGAATAAAATAGTAAGTGAATTATTTTCGAATTTTCCAATAAATCATTTGGTTGCAGATACATTAATTTGAAAATT
Source organism: Ophioninae sp. A BG-2022a (assembly GCA_030523105.1). Classification (NCBI taxonomy): domain Eukaryota; kingdom Metazoa; phylum Arthropoda; class Insecta; order Hymenoptera; family Ichneumonidae; species Ophioninae sp. A BG-2022a. Next base: position 1,375 of record JAPYZI010004573.1, read on the forward strand.
TGTATTGTATTGTTGATACGCGACGATATTAATTTTTTTCATTTTTTTTATCACTAGAAAATAAAAAAATTCAAACAGTATATCATTATCATTAGTGATATAGAATTTTTTAATTTTTTAAAGTAAATTAATTCAAAATAAATGAAATTAAAGAAAACACATTTATCACTAATTATTGTTGGTAATATATATTTTTATTTTTTTAATTTTTTAGTGATAGCTAACTATAGATATCACTAAAAAATTAGAAAATAAAAAATATATATTACCAACAATAATTAGGGATAAACATTTTTTAATTTCACTGTAAATTCAAGTTTAAAAATTTTTTTTTAAAGTTAATATTTTTAGTGACAAATTTACAGACAAAACCGAAATTCCATGCAAATATCGTCGAGTTTCACTTGAATTATTATTGGAGGTGGAAAATGAACGTTTCCGAGTATTAAATCGAATAATAAATTTTGAAACGACACAAAATAAATACACAAAAAAACAATAAATATTCTCGATTTAATTGCGTTTCTACGGTTGGCCGATTTGTTCATTTTTTTAAAATTTTCTTTTTTTTCCGCAGAAACGACGATCGCGTCTAAATGATTTCTCATTTGAATTTCAATGGATGTCCGAACCTCCGAACAGACTTCTTCGATCAACTTATACGTATCTCGTTCGACCCTTCGTTTTCTTCGTTTTTCTTCCTTTCCTCGGAACAAATACGGCAACGACACGGCTGTCATGGAGATCGTTATTTCCACATACTCTCCTTGTCTCGATTTTCCAGTTTTCTAATTCCTCGCGTAATTCGTTCGATCAACGAGATTCCCATGGAACTAATGAGGTGATCGAAAATGAGGCCTCAAGCTTCTTCCTAATTCTATCGAGTTTTCACAACACGTGGGTCACGGATTCCGATCAATTTTCCTGGCTCATTTCCAACCACTTTTTTTTTTACACAATTCCCATTACGATTTTATCGCGATTTTTATGGTATTTTTTTTTTTTTTAAGCTTTTATTTAATTGGACTTTAAATAAAATTTGAAAAAAAATTGTTTTATGTGTTTTCCTATTATTTAGAATTTTTGCAAAACTTTTAAGTTTTTGAAAACATTTATTTAAGACGTGGAAATGAAATATTTGTTTTGGAAAAAAGTATCGTTGAAATTTTCAATTTTTTACGTAATTATGTGTATTAAATAATAAATAGAAAAAAATAATTTCTGGATTTTTTTATATATATGGGGTAAAAATAATTATTTTATAGTTTTTAGTACATTGAAACAATTATTTTTTAAAAATAATTTAATGTAAACAAAATTGATTTAAAAAAGTAATAAATTTGAAATATATTTGAAAAATATTATTTTTTTTTTATCATTTTTAAATATATATAAGATTTAAAAATTCAAATTTAGAAGAATATTCTTCAAAATTATTTTATGTTAAATTATATAAATTATTTTTTACTTTTTAGTATATGTATATGAAGGAAAACTTGTTTTTTTTAATTTTTTTTTCCGTATCAATTTTTGTATTTATTTTGGTGATTTTTATAGTAAAGAGAATCGTTTGAATCGCAATATCAATTTCTCGTGATTTTATTGCGATCACGCATTTTCCTTCGCCATTAAAATAAACGAGTACCCAGAAGATCGCAAGTCTATGCTCAATTTTACGATCTTTAGAACGGTTCACAATCTTCGATTCTTTTCGATGAGTGAATTTTATAGCCTCTTTCACGACAAGTTCGAATTTTTAACGTTTCCAATTTGCACTCGAGGATCGTAATTTCTTAATTTTGTCATTATTTATTATTGATACTAGCCCGAACACCTTTTTTAGTAACTTTCCCTTTTTTTCGAATTTTAATACTTCAGAATATACGTCAGTAACAATTATTTACAAATTATCTATTTGCTTTTTTTTAACAAATTAAATAATTACGATTTTTCAATTAAAGTATGAGTTTGTGCAGGTGTCAAATTCGTTGAAAAAATAGTTTAAATAAACCATCAATAAAAACTTATCCACTATAATAACAAATTGATAAATATAAATTTTCAATAATAAATTGTAAATAGTACACTGTAAACTTTTAATAATAAATTATTGAACGTAAATTTTCAACTGTCAATAATAAATTAATAAGTATAAATTTTCACCATACGATAAAAAAAATGTCTTTTTTTCAATTAAATTTATCACACAAGATTGGTACTGTGATAAACAAATAAAGATTTTAGTTCCAATTCCACGAACAAGAAAAACAAATTTTATTTCCAAAAATACAAATGCGAAAAAAATACATTTATAAATAAAAAATGTAATAAAAAATTATATTTTTTTATGTGTTGGGTGGTCGTCCAGAAACGTGTGGCTGGTAGCATTTGTTGTTCTTGCTTTATGGCTAATCCGATTCTCCACTGGCTTCTTTGACTCGACGTAGAATCGCAAAAAGCTTCTCGATACCCTTATTAGCGAAGATCAGAAGTAAGTACGATGTCGAGAGGAAATGTAAAAAGTGTGGGAAAGAGCAAAAAGAAATTGAGTGAGCGAAGAGACGAGTGCGTCACTTGTGACGTTTCTTGTCGAGCGCCCAACTCTTCGATCGTTTTTCATCATCGTTCTTCAGTTTTTTTTTCTCCTCTTTATTTATTGATTGCTCTTCGTAAATCAATATATATATATATATATCACTTTTAACTTCCCTTTTTCATCGAACCTTGTTCATCTCGATTCGATAAAAACAACCTCGTTTTTTTTTGCATCGTTTTTATTGTCAAGCCAGAAGCTCGTTTTTACAGTTTTTTTTTTATTTATTTATTGCTACTGACTGTTGATTCACTGATGAAAAATTTTAAAAAATTCAAAACAATGATACAAAGAACGAATTCGTCCCCAATCTCTCGAAAAATTATTATTATTGGATTCATTGTTTTTTTATAAAAATACAAAAAAATAATTCTAATTTTTTTTACTACTTTAAAAAATATTTTATCATTTAAAAAAAAGTATTCAAATATTAGAATGTATTTTTTGTATTTTTGTATAGTTTTTAAAAAATGTTCTATGAATTTTTAAACAATCTAAGTAATTAATATAATATTTATTCGAACATTAATATAAATCAATATTTGAATTAGTGAGCATTAATATCAATTAAGGTTGGAATTAATTGAAAATTTATGTTAATCAATGTAATATATAATAATGATTGAAAAATATTGAATTATTAAAAAATCAGCATAATTAATAAATAATGAATTTTTAAAAATTATGATAATAAATAAATAATGAATTATTTAATAATTATTATTATAATGACAATAGCAAAAATCAAATCTCTGACGTGAGTTCTCTGACGAGGAAAGTTGAAAATTTCTTTTGGTCAACATTTGTTGGAGGCTCGTATAAAAGTAACGCTTTTTCTCCTTCGCATTTCGCTCATTCTTCTCATGTGCTCTTCAATCCTGAAAGTGGAAATAGTCGTTCGCTCTCGACCGGCTTTTAATGTCCTCATCAGCGATCTTCACGCGCCACAAGAAGAAAGCTGCGAAACGCCGGTTCTGAGCCTGAGGTAAGAACCTCAAAGAGAGAGAGAGAGAGAGAACTAAAGTTGATAAGTGTGTACGTATACGTGTATAGTTCCATATATGTGCGCACTATCTTTGTCGCAAGAGGCTTCTTCGTATTCAGCTCCCGCTTGATTTTTATTTCTTTCTGTTATTTAAGGACCTTTTGTGCTAAAAAAAATGTCACTCGTGTATTTTATTCAATGAACATTGAATTTTAAAAAAATATACATACAAAAAATTAAAAAATGAGCATAGATGACAAAGGGGAATTTTTACAAATCTTAACTTTTCGTAACGTTAAGATTTTCTGATATTAAAAATTCTCAGCTAATAAAAATTCACAGCTTCGATTTATTAAATGATTATTTATTTATTATTTTTTGAAACCCAATTGTTTTCATGAATTATAAATAATTATTTCTTTTTTACGAAAATTCTAATTATTTTGATTTTTAATAAATATTATTTATTAAAATAATTGGAAAGAGGAATTTTGAAAATCTTAACTTTTCGTAAAGTTTTAATTCACAGCTTTAATTTATTAAACTATTATTTAGTTATTATTTATTGAAACCCGATTATTTTCATGAATAATAAATATTTATTTCTTTTCTATGAAAATCTAATTATTTTTATTTATTAATAAATATCATTTATCAAAATAATTAAAAAGGGGAATTTTGAAAATCTTAATTTTTCGTAAAGTTTGAATTCGCAGCTTCAATTTATTAAATTATTATTTATTTATTATTTTTTGAAACCCAATTATTTTCATGAATAATAAATATTTATTTCTTTTTTATAAATGTCTAATTATTTGTATTTATTAATAAATAAAAATAATTTAAACAATAAACAAATTCAAAAGACAATTTAAAATATAAAAAAAAATGTTTCTCCTTGATTTGTTTTATTTTTTTAAATATTATTATTTTTTGAACGATCTCTGGAATTTAATCGTCCCAACCTGAACATGTTGTACATGTGGTTTCGGTTTATGTGGTCGCAGTTCACGTGCCAGCGGAGAGAAATTCTGTTCGGCGTTTTCTCCGCCTTTTCTAAATTCGCGCAATGTGGTCAGCTGGTCAAAGGCACACGCGCTTGTTTCATTGGGACGAAGAGCCTGCGAACCGGCAATGCCGTAAGAAATTCTTTAGATATCTGTGACAACTTCCGTCTTTTTTAACGGGGAATTTAATCGTTGTTTTCACCAAGCATCTGTCTCTCTCTTCTCGTATAACTCATTTTAAAAAAAATGTTTTCCTTCTTTTCTTTATTTTATCGATTTTCGTTATTTTGGGATCGTCGATTCGGTAGTGAAAAACCAAAATTTATAACGAGAATTTATTTGTGTCAATTAGACGAACAACGCCATCGAGTCGAATATAAATTTATTCGATTTTTTAAATAATTCAACGTTTTCGAACCGAAACAACATTTTTTCGATTTTTTTAGAAACGTTATTTTTGTTTTCGAAATTCAGGACTTTGGTTTCCGGAAATTCTTCGCTTTGACATTTTTCAAAAGTGAAATAAATAATGGTTTTTCCATTTTTCACACTTTGAAGGATTTTTTTTATTAAACTAACATTTATTTGTAAATGGTAAATTTATTGAGAAACAGTTTTAATTTTTCAATTCTTTTACGAATTTTTTAATAAGATATATTTCAAATTCATTTACCAATTTTCAAACATTATTTACGATGTCTTTTTTTTATTCACTTTTTGAAGGTTTTGTTATTAAATTAAAATTTGTTTGTAACTAAAAATAGTAATTTATCAACAAACCCAATCAATCAAACTGACAAAAAAAAAACAAAAAAATTAATAAATACAATCAAATAAAAAACGAAAATTAATAATAAAAATCCTGTTATCATTCCCAAAAAATCTTACTATTAATAAACAAATTGTACCCTTGTAAATAGACATATTTTTATTAACCGATCATTTAAAAAATCGTACGAAATACAATACTTAATTAAATTATTTTATTTAATTAATTAAATAAATCAATGAAATATTTATTTAATTAAATAAATAAAAAATTAACCCAAACAAACCCAAATAAATAAAATAATTAATTAAATTATTTTATTTCGTCCCCAAAGAATTGTTTATCAATTCCGTAAAAGCTTATTAACAGAAGCAAAGGGATAAATAAAATATTTTTTGACAATTGCACGGCTGAAGGAAGACTCGATTCAAAAATAGTACTTCGTTGAAGAAATCGAGGTCTCTTTTACTTTGCGAGCGATAAATTTTCACTGAGGAGACACTTTATCACAGACGAGCTCACGTATAAACAGTTTTTGCGGCGATGTCGCATCCGCGAAATTCCCGAGTCAACCCGTATTCAAAGGAAACGTATGAATTGCACCTGCGTGGGCAGTGTCTTACTTTTCACGATCCTCCAATCTCGTACCACTTGCCAGTCATCATTTGTATTCTTACGACCCAATAAAGGCATCTCCTTTGCAAAACCGTTATTTTATTTATTTTTTATTATTTATTTCAATTTTTTTTTATTATCTTCAATTTCTAGTTTGAATTAGCAAATATTATTCTTTCTGTCTTACTGGCCAAACGAATCTGATGAAATCACAGTCGAATTCACTTAATTAGCAACATTGTCATTAGGTAAAAATATTTTAATTAGGGTTCGTAATAATTCATTTTTTTCAATTTAATATATATATATATATTGTTTACGCTGTTTGTTTATAAGAAAAAATATATATCGTATTATTATAATTATTATAATAATTATTATCATTATTATTATTTTCATATTTCTTCTACAAAAATAATAGTAATGATAATAATAATAATAATAATAATAATACGATTTGTAGTTAAACAAAATGGCGTTAATAATATATATTAAATTGAAAAAACGATGAATTATTATTAATTACATTATTATTGTTGTTATATTATTAATATGCAGTATTAATACATTATTATACAACAAAGTACTTCAATTAGCATGCGTGAATATTCCATTATTCGATTTATATTAATTCAAAGAAAATAAAAAACATTTACAGGAATAATAAATTTTTGTTTTTAACGATCGTCATATTTTTATATTTTATTTTTTCCCTGGTGATAAATATTCGGTTTTTCATTAAATTTTTAAAATAAAAAATGTTAACGAGGTGGTGAAACATGCGTATGAATGTTGTAAGTCGAGATCGTGGTTTTTGTTTGTTTGGGTTTGTTTAGATAATTCTTGAAATTGGTCTTTTCTCTAACTAAACGGGAGGATTGTCGAACACGACGCATGCGATTCTCTCGTGGCTCCCTTGGCTCTTCGTAATTGCCTTGAAAGTGGATCGTATATCCGCGTGAAGTCCAGTCACGAAATATCCGTCAAGATGCTGAGCCTTCGCTTCCCGACACACGTCCGGCATCATCTCTCTCTCTCTCTCTCTCTCTCTCTCTCCTCTCCATGCAAATTTATATCGAGATAAGTCAGAGAAGAAAAAAATTGTCCATGTTGAATTTTGTAATTTAAATATAATTAGTAAAAATTAAATATAATTTGTAAAAAATAAATATAATTTGTAAAAAATAAATATAATTTGTAAAAATGAAATATAATTTGTAACTACTTAATAAAATTTATAAAAATGTAATAAAATTTGTAAAAATTTAATAAAATTTATAAAAATTTAATAAAATTTATAAAAATTTAATAAAATTTATAAAAATTTAATAAAATTTGTAAAAACTTAATAAAATTTATATCCAATAAAGTTAGCGTTGAGAAAAAAAAACAAATTAAACATAATTTATATCGCGATTTCAAATTTAACATAATTAATTAATCAGTTCACAAAATATTGTCAATTTGAATAAATAATGATTATAATAATTTAAACGACCTTAAGAATCTTTTAAAAATCATTTTTTTCGTTTTTTTTTTTTCAGTTTTTAATAAATATAATATAAAAAAAGAACTATTAATTTTCTTGTGCGAATTGAACCAAGTTTTTTTTTTTATCAAAGCTGATAAAAAAAAGTTTATATTTAATTCGACATATAAAAGCTATCGTGCCAAGAATGCGACCGATAAGCGCGCGTGTAAACGACCCGAAGTGAGGTCACAAATCGTTCTCGGATAAAGTTAAACGGTCGAAAAAAAAAAAAATAAAAAAAATTATAATAAATTTTAAAAAATTATTTAAAATAAAATAAAATAATACGAGATTAAGAAACAAAGTGATTTTTCCGTTTGCTCGACGTTTTTTATGGCTCGTGGCCAATTCGTTTTTTGTTGCTGCATCAATGAAGTCACAATTCTGAAACGGTCTCGCACGTGTACGGATGATATTTTAAACGAGACAATCGATGGCCTTCGGTTTTTCTGCATCGCCACTGATAACACTGAATAAACGTCGCGACAATTCTTACCCATTGACTCATTGTTTGAATTTTGTCGGATGCATTAAAAACGAAAAAAAAAAAAACCAAGAAAAACAAAAAAATCGGTCGTTTGAGCTCTCTAATATTTCAATTTTTATCAGAGTCGATTAAATTCCTATAATCGTACATTTTTATCAATTTTTATCGACCTGAATTATTATTATTATTATTTTTTCATGTCCATTTTAGAATATCTGAATTTCTTAATTTGTTTTTTTTTTTTTAATATTTATTTTTATAGTAAAATAAATACGTATACAGTTTTGTATATATAAATATATTTATTTATTTGATTTCGTTTACTAATATGATAAAATTAAATAATAAAACAAAATAATATTTTTTATTGTTTTAATTATTATTGTCACGATCGTTCGTTTTTATTTTAACACTTCCTCGTAGTTTTTATTTGTTTTTACCGGACGAGAACAGTCAAATAAATAAAATAAATAAATAGATATAAATAAATTTGAATAAATGAATATAAATTTAAATAAATGTATAAATAATTATATATAAAAAATAAATGAATAAATCTTTTGTTTAATTTACTGATAAAAATTATAAAAGTAAATTTAAAAATTATAAAATAAGAAAATAAATGTTATAAATCGTTACGATTGTTTGTTTTTATTTAAATAACTATCCATACCTTTTTGTCGTTACACGAAAAAAATTAGCAATATCTTTAAAAATCCTGAAACTCAAAAGCCTGAAAAAAAAAATAACCTCAAATTCAACCCTTAAATCGAGTTTATTCACGGAGTGATGCAAAAACCGTGGGACTCGTCAGTTTTCTCGTTAAAAGTCGAGAACTGGACAGAAGAGGTAGGAAAATGGTATACGTCGTCTCTGGGAACGACACGGCTATAGGATTGTGCAATTATATTATACCCATAAAGAATTTTGTGCCAATGGGTCACTCGGATAGTCAATGGGCGAAAAACTCGTTTTCTCATGTAACCATGAAGAAATGAGTATTTTCCCATGATTTCGAGGGTTTCTCAAAACTCGTGACAAATTCGTTCACGACCTCAATTAATTATGGATATCGCGATACAATCGAGTGGTCGCAAATTTTTTTTTTTTTTTTGTGACGCATTTGAGAATCTCATTTCCGGCGTGCAATATCCGGTCGTTTCGTCATTTCTGTTTTTTTTTCTCCCCTTGGATTTAACGAGTCTCGTAAATTATTGCGCGAATTTTTATTCGCACAGAAAGAACAAAAAAAAAACTGGTTTTCTCGTTCAGAAATGTTGGGAGTGCAAAACGTAACCCAAACAAAGCCAAACGAGACTATGAAATAAAGTTTTCTTTTTTACACGAATACTAATGACAATGCAATGCAAAAGTGAGTTTCGCACGCTCTCTAAAATTAAACTCGGAGCCTGTAACAAATTTTATCAGGAGATCCTCGTTTTCATTTCGGATATTAAATATCATATTGAAAAAAATGTTTTTTTTTTTTTTTTTTCAAATTTACATTTGTTTTAAAACTTAGAATTAAATTTTAACTTTCTTAAAAACTTAAATGTAATATGAAAATTTATACTTGAATTAAAAAAAAAATATACACTTTTTTAAAACTTAAAATTAAGTTTAAAACTTTTTTTTTTTAATTTAATATTTAACTTTTCAAATAAAATTGTGGGTTCTTCGTCAAAAAAAATGCATGTAAAAATTCATTTAATATTGCATATCGACTTACAAGATATATTTAATAAAATTGATGGAATGAAGCTGATTTGGTTATCGCGTTAGTATTCTTTGAATAATTGTTTATTTGATTTATTATTCAGTGAAAGGTGATTCGTTTATTGCGTTATTATTGTTTGAATTACGTATTTATTTTCACTACGATTAAAAAAAATGAAATGTGTTTACAGCGTAATTATTGATTGAATTATTTATTTATTTGCATTATTATCAAATGATTAATTTAATTAGTTTACTGCGTTATTATTAATTGAATTATTTATTTATTTCAATGATTATTAAATAACCAATTCCATCTATCCACTGGGTTATAATTATTCGAATTATTCATTAAATTGAATTATTACGAAATAAACTTTAATTTCTTAACTTTGTTTATGCAAATGAAATCCAAAGATAAAACTGCACGTCAATCACACTTTGATATTTACTTATCACTTGCAAAATCCATTTTTTTTTTAAATACCAAAAATAACGAATCTTTTTTTTCATTTTCATATCGAAATGTTAAAAAAAAAAAATATATATATATAAAAATACGCGGTACGAAATATAGTATTGTACAATGTTGAACACATCGTAAGGAGTGATTAGGTAAGCATGGACGAAATAAGCAAGCGAGCTATTGCAGGACGTCGAATGCACTTTTGCACTCTGACATATAATGCATCAATCGCAAAAGTTCCCTCGTCTCATTATTACAGAGAGGGTGTGGTGGAGCGATCTCGCAGGATCGAGGCCGCTGTCTATTACTCTCACATGGACGCCTTTCCCGGCTGAGCCACGCTTGTTCCTCAGCGATTACGTTCGTCTCACATCTCGAACTCGTATACGTGAGGCACACGTGTATTCACGGTGCTTTAATTCTTCTTCTCGCGCGACGGGCGCCTCTTGAGATTCTTGATTAACTTCTCGTAATCTTGAGTACTTTTTCTCCGCCCCCCCC
>JAPYZI010004575.1:0-25926 GCA_030523105.1 Ophioninae sp. A BG-2022a
ATCGCTAAAAAAAACGCAAAGGGGTATGTATGGAAAAATTTGCAAAAATCGATGGACCAACTTTGAAATTCTGCCAAAAATCGAAAAATCATCGGATTTGAATGATTAAAAAAGCATTTTGAAGAAAAAATCATAACGAAGAGATCTAGCACAGAGTGGAGTACCAAATCCCAAAGGGAAAAAAGTTATCCATGGTTTCGTGAAAAAACTTTATTCCGCCAAAAATCGAAAAAAATTTTGGATTTTTAATATTTTTTTTATCGATCCATTTCGATGTAACTTTGTCCCCTGAATACGAATATACCATTCATTTTCCCTAAAACGCAAAATTCCATGAAAAAAATGTTAAAAACTTTTTAAATCACGATTTATTTTGCTGTGTGCAGTGCTTTCGTCGAAAATTCGTTGATATTCGTAGTCAGCTGGAAATTTTCGATGAAATATACCCTTTTAATACTTTTAAAACGAAAACAAAAAAACCTTCGCCTACCCCGGCCACTTTTCCGGAATCTCAAAAATCACGAAATGTCAAAAGGTCGTAGGGTGAGCTTCTTATATACTATAGAGATTCAATAGGTGTGTTTACAGGTTTTAGCCTAAATAATGGCCTTGTATTCATATTGATATCTCGTATAGCTTTCCCGGAAAGTATATAATCCTTATATGTATGTGAGTATCGGTTGACACACGTACATATACATGTGTTTACGTTGCGACGAAACTACGCGCGTCTTTTCTCCATGCTGCGCTCGTAACGAATTCACACGTACGTAAACACACACGCGCCCACACTCAGCGTTCGGCAATTGTCCTGCCACGATTCTTCGCCCAAAAAGTCAAGACTTCATGACCGAATTCGCGTGCGGGGCGCGCCATCCGTCGGTAGTTACTCGCAGCGCAAAGCTCCAAAATTTTCATTACCGACGTAACAAGCTGCCGCGTCGAAAGTTTCCAGCGCGTTCGTCATTCTCTCAAACGTTTTACACACATTTTTTTATACATCTATTCAATGTTTGCTTAGAAAAATGTAAAAATAGAAACAATGAAAACCCATTTCCATAGGTCCCCTGGTCGTTGTTCGAATCCATGACACGGATAGATACTCCGATGGTTCGGGCGTTGCATTTTCAAGATCTTGGGCGGAAAATAACGAGGGCTATTTCCCGAGAGGTATTTCGTGATACTGCTATCTCGAACAAAATGGATAGAGAGAAAAAGCGAGAGAAGGGGAGAAGAAGGGAGGGCGCAACAGAGCTTACCTATCGACTGTACGAAATGGAGATCATAGAGGATATGTACTCACTCGCACACACATACGAATACACATATACAATGCTCTATGGATTCCCATAACCTATTCTATATATTCCACATGAGCATGCGTGCACGTGTACGTATCAACACTTCCATATCGGGAACGATGCAAGTTCCCCTAAAGCTAATGCACTGACGTGTTCAACGCTACTGTCGGGCTTCGCTCGCCCGCTTTCCCATATAATACACTTTATCGATCCAATATCCGTTAAAAGTTTACGATCTAGGACGATAAATCGATCAATGGCCGTATCGCGGCAAGATCTCATGGTTATTTTTACCCGTACCGACAAAAGTTATCATCGCATACAATTTTATATATATATATTTTTTTTTAACGTTGGAAAAAAGTGTACGTATACACGTGCACTTTTTTGTTCGTCGGTGGGTACGCATCCGTAATCGGAGAGTCTGGAAATAAGTCAGCGCGTGTCAACAGGACAAGGCCACCATTCGCTGTCGGAGTAACTTGTTCGCGTTTATCAATTAGGTATACCATTTTATGAATACTCATAATGACGTGCTGTTAGCTGTCATTACGAGTATTCGTGAAATGCAAAAAACTATTCGTTTTTTTTCGACGCTTAATTATCCAAAAAGTTCGTTGTTAAATGTTGCTCGTAATCAATTTTCTGTTGTACTAATATTGTTCGTCTTCTGATTTGTCATGGAAATAGATTATCAGGAATAGAACCCATAATATTTGTCGTACGATTTGGTATTGTATTTGGATTTTTGCATATTCTTTGGAAAGCACACGCGACTGCCTGGAATGAATAAAAAAAAGTGTTAAAAGCTTCGGATACAGACTCGTATGTGTACGTGGAGTAACGTGTCTGTAAGTTAACGTCGGGGTGCGCCACTTCTTCGCGTATAAATGGAGTTATACGAGTGGAAAAGGCGAAGAGCTTACTTAACCCCGGCAAGTATTTTACGCTTTGCAAAAGCTGCTTGCGGACCGAGCACACAAGGCCCAGGGCGCCTCAAGCGATACACACTTAACATCGTTTCTACATATCTATATATATATCGCAAGGGTTGAAGACACGAGACTGGCAAGTTCTCGTCCATCCTCCGACCGTTTATTCTCCGCTCCGTTTTCCGCATTTGCCTCGATTTGAATATTACGAGCACCCTTCCACTCGTGCCTTCATCAGATCTTGATGAAGATTCATTTCTCTCGCTCGCTGGACCACGATAGCGCTTGATAAATGTTGAAATTGCTCCGAGGATTTATTAATTTTTCGTTCCTTATTCTTGATAGATTTTATTCTGAACGAAGACCATTTGTGGTGTTAATTAATGTAATCACTTTTTTCGTGAAGTTGACAAATGATAATGTAAACACTCATGATTTGCGTATATCGCGGGGAAAATATTAAAAATATTAATTAAATATTTGTGGATAAGAATATTTTTCAAACTGCAAAATTGTTATGTTCAACATTTCTTGGATATCTGTCTTCTACCTATACTGTACTTGCAGGTTTTGAAAGACATTTCATTTTTGTAAATAATTTATTCACGCAGAAAATATAATAAAACCATCCTTTTAAAACAAAACTTTTTTAAACATTTGCTTTTTGAATGATTTACAAAGCAATGACGGAACGTTTTTATGATACCGGATATCCAACACGGCTTTGGTAACTTCATTCGCATCGATCAGCGATGCTGTGTGATACGTGATCCGCGAAATACGATCGTGATTCGACTTAGCCTCTACAACCAAATCATCACATATTCATTTAAAAAACGTTACAAAAATGTTACAAAGAAATTGTGAAAACTATGTTTTATGTGCATAATTAAAAAATGTAAATCAACTCTTTCAGCAAAACCTCGATCAATGTCAAAATGTCCCCACGAAATCAAACACCAGTACGAACAGCTTTCTCATTTATATAGTAGTTTTTGAAAATACGAAATTTATTTATATCGACAAAGCCAGCAAAACAAAATAATATAACCATACAATTGATGTTAAATTCAATGATATTGGCGTGTGCTTGGCCGAAAATTTTGTCAGCGACTGTACATGCGTTCGAACCGACACACAAATAATTTTTAAATGTTGAAATTTAATAAATCCTTTCAAATCATATTATTATTTCCAATTGACTTGTCAATGATTTGACTTTTCAACTAAGTGCTAATTTAATCACCGTTAAATCAAATTTTTTACTATGTTATATATATTTATTTAAAAATTCACAAATAATTCATGTATCATTCCATTAAGAACTGTCATTCCTCAAGTTTTCAAGAATCTTTCCGTTTTTTATTATCTCTCGAGGAATACTTTAATAATGAAAAAACGCTCGGTTCTTATCAACCGTGGAAAGCTGTTTTACGCTGACCCTAAATTTGTGACATTTTCCCCAACATAATAAGAATATTATGCATAAAGTATGCAGGACGACCACGCAATGCATCACAGTATGTTGCTACGTGTGTAACAGCGGTGTACTCACGTGTCGCGTAAATAGGCAAGTTTTGCGACACCCATAGGTAAGAAGATGAACGGTGGTGGCTTACGAGCTCCGAAGGTATACTGCATATTACGGAAAACTTTCATCTTCCATAACTTTGCATGCTCCGGTATATTCTCTCGAAACTGAAACAAGAAGAAACGATTATACGAAATATACTTTGATCCTGCAACACCGCAGTAGCAAAAAATTGCAAATTTTTATCACAATCTTATCTTCGTGAATTATTTCTTTGTTTTGATGCAATCTTTTTTTTTCGCTTTTTCATGAGCGACAATTTTTTGGATTTTTGCTCAGGATTTTTTCTTTTCGTTTGTTGCAGAGGAAGAATGGAACCCCGGTGGCAAAGGTCGCCAGTCCAATGACACGGGTAAGGATAGTTAAGACGTATATACCCGCAATAAAAACTTTGAGATTTGAGTCTATCAATGTTTTCTGGTTCATTGATCCCGTGCGTGGAGCGTCATAGTGAGTTCTGCATTTACGACTATGAAAATTCACCTTCACCGTCGTAACCTAGAGTTACACTTTACTCTTAATAATCTTCACGATCTGACGCATTGTGATGATCTAAATTTTCAACGCTTTGGCTGGTCGTAATTGCTGTCTTTAAATTGAATAACGACAGAATCGTTCAAAGATGACAATCGATATTTGGATGATCCGTATCTTCAACTAGCTTCGATGAACATCTGGCTAATGAATCAGGTGCTAAGCGTTGCAAAATTTAAACCTTTTATTAAAAAATTATTGACTGTAACAGTTTGGAAGCTAATATTGGATTGGACTCTTCATTCCCTCGTACTATACGAACCTCAAAAATCTTCATTTAATTTCCGAGGCTGCGACACCCATCGTGACGTTACTTTTTTTTTGTGCCTTCCGGTTTAATTAATCGACCACGCATAAATCACTCGCTATCTTGTCCCGTTGTCGACAATCCGAACATTCGTTCACTTTCTCATACTTGCGCACATACTCGTGCAGATTATTCACGCGGACCGAGTGGCGGAGCCGTTTTTGCAGCCTCCGTCCTTTTTTTCTTTCTCGTGTAATACTTTCGTGATGATCCTTGCGCTTGTTCTAAAAGCCTTTTGTGCCTTGAGAAAGGAACGAAAGAATGTAAAGGGCGGTCGAAGGGAAACGTGGTATGAGAATGAGAGAGGATAGGGAACAAGTGGAAAAAGAGAGAAGTATATGAATCGAGATCGAGAGAGAGAGAGAGAGAGAGAAAGAGAGAGAACGAGCGGAAACGGCACGTACATTCCGACTAGGCTGGGGCTCTCGATCATTGACCGTCCCGTAGGTTTCTCGGCGAGTGCAATCCATTATTCACCGAGTTTTAATCACCGAAACCCTTTTTCCCACGTCGACACGACGATCCCTCTAGGTCGACCGATAGACGACGAAAAACGAGAAAATACTACTGTTAAAACGGGTCACGTCCATTCTATACCTTTATCATCATGGACGAATGTCTTATCGGAACATAAATTTGCACCTACATCGGACAGTGGCTTCGAATCTCGTTCAAGAAAATATACCTCCACTTTTTGAATATATTCCTGCAATATTTTCCGTCAGACCTCTCAGTGGACCATTGCCATTAGACGCGAAGTGGACTAAGCTTTTTTTGTCTGATTACTCATATAATAATAATCATCTGTCCGTTTTTAAAATAATTACGATTTTTTATTCTGCAAATAAAAAAATATCTATTATCACGAGCATGTCGAAAAACTAATTTTACACTTCGATAGGAGATACGTGCGTTTCTTTTTTTTTTAAGTTCAAGGATTTAGGAAACTTCTTGAACAATCTGACTGTTGGGCTTACAATTATTTCGTCCCAAAGATTCTCGAGTGTCCTCGATTTATCAGGAAAAGCATATCCTCTATTATAATACTTTAAGTATTATTTTCGTTTATCGTATATATTTATACATATGCATATATACATGTATGTATAAATATATGATGCAAAAATGTTCATAAGACCGTGACTTCTCCCTCACTGCAGATCCCCATTGCTCGTTTCCAACCCTTCGACTACATCGTCGTTTCCATCCCCCCCCCCCTCCTTTCCGTTTCTCTGTGCATCGTCGTATTTCCCGATTCGCCAGGGAAATACTCGCCACAGTCAAATTACATCCGGTGGAGGAGGAAAATTGAATGTCGGGGCGAAATGTGGGCATACTGTTCAATCTTGCGATAGCTCATGGTGGAGATTCTGATGCCAACCTTACGTAGATACATTTCATTGCAATATGTTTCTGAGGGGGGGTCATAATAGATGGAAATTTATTCAGACTTGACGATGTGTCAGGGTTCCTTGAATGCATTGTGAATAATTAGAAAGAAAGACAAAAACTGAATGTTTATTCCGCTGAAAAGTTTACTACCGTCTTTTTTATATGAATAAATTTTTCATTGTTATTATTTTTCGGAAAGGAATCATAAAGAATGGAAATAATCGGTCAACGTGGTAGGCTGCTGCATTTCCTACTAAATTTTTCGTGATCACCCTGTGTTCTCTCGAGGGAAATTTAAAAAATATGAAAAAAAAATATATATATAAGGTTGATAAGCTACAGTTGGAAAGTCCTGCGAGAATAATATTCGAACAGCCTGTGTTTGAGAATACAATAATGCTTTCATTTC
Source organism: Ophioninae sp. A BG-2022a (assembly GCA_030523105.1). Taxonomy (NCBI): domain Eukaryota; kingdom Metazoa; phylum Arthropoda; class Insecta; order Hymenoptera; family Ichneumonidae; species Ophioninae sp. A BG-2022a. Next base: position 6,467 of record JAPYZI010004575.1, read on the forward strand.
CGAAAAACGTGTTTTTGGGTGAACAATCGAAGAATTATGACTATCATAATTAAAAGCCGATGAAAAACTGCAATGATTCTGGATATTTCACATAAAATTACGCCAGAATGAGGAAAGTTGTAAAATTAATAATAGAAATGATTGCAAATACAATAGAGCGTCGATTATGGAAATCAATTCGGATCGGACGCCTTTCGGATAATCGGAAATTCAAATAACCGAACAGTAATATTCCGTGGACGAAAAAAAAGTACATTCTTCCAATATGAAAATATATATATATGTATATTATATATATACATTTTTTAAATACAGTGAACTTCAATATTTTAATAATAGAAGCACATTTTTAGTGAATGGCAAATAAAAATTGTATCTTTCAATAATATATACATAAAGTTGTTATTTAAATAATTGATATTTTGGATGCGCCAAATCGTCATTCGGATAACTGCCGTTCAGATAATCGATGCTCTACTGTACTGGCAAAATATTTGCAGCGACACTTTTATTTATTTTCTCCCCAAGCGACGTTTAATGTTTTTTTTTAAACGTAAATCTACTCTGGATTTATTGATCGCAATTGTACACCATCTACGTTTACTCCGAGCATTCGATAACAGTTTTTCATTCGCTCGATTATCGTCTCCAAAGGGAATACATTGAAAGTTCTTTTCTATGTACGTTCCCCACATACTGAAGGATATTCGAATGAACCCTTTATCCCTATATCGTTCTTTATCCCTTTCGCTCTTCGAACTTAGTAAACTATTGAATTCAAAATCCTATCCATTTATTGAGCATCAATAACTAAAAGATGTATTTTTTTAATCCAGTGAAAAGCGGGTTGACGAGGTAAAAGCGCCCGTTAGAGTGAAAAATGTTAAAGAAGCACGGCTGATATATTATACTTTGACTCACAAACAGTTCGTGGATTCCATTGAAACGGAAACGAAAGTTCATTTATGAAACGATCACGATTTATGATAAATTTGGAAAATGATCATTAAGACGATGTACCGTCCCATTATTTTCGTTTCTCTCATCCCTTGGTCGTAAAAGGAATACTTACGGAGAGACAGTATTAACGTTTACGTTTTAGGAATTTTTGATCAGTAAGCTTAAGAGGATACATAAGATACTACAAACGTTCGAAAAAGTTCACTCAAAATCCATAATTTCGAGGGAAGTAAATGAGGACTTTCCATTAAAAGGAAAGTTTGTACAGGCTTGTATAAAATATATTTGCAATAAAAATTTTTTTCCCTTTTCAACCGGAAATAAATAATTTTCTTAAATCGTCGATTATTCCTTTTTTGCTTCGTTATGAAACTCCATTCTGTACTCCTCTTCTTCGTTATTACTATCTTTAAATTATTGAACGATTTCGAGGAAGTTCAAACTTCACATTAAATATATATTATTAAAAAAGTATTCGCACGATGCACATTTTTTATTTTTTAATACTTTTGGAACATTTCTGTATTTTTGCTCTGTTTTTCTTCGTTGATGTTTAATTTTCATAAAGTGCTTATAAGAAAAAGTGTCGGGGTCACCTATCTCGTAAACACAACGCATACTTTCGTGAAAACGAACTGATAAATTCGCAATTCCGTATTACTCTTTGTTTGACGTGGACAAAACCACATTTCCCTGTACATGTCGATCGAGAAGTGATTAAAACTCTGTTACTTTACTCGATTTAATTTTTTTTTCCGCTCAGTCCCAATAATCCATTCTCGAATGTCAGTTGCACCAGTGCGGTTCTATCGCAAATACATCACCGAAACTCTCAATGTACGTACTATCTTCATTTATACAGCATATATATTTTTCGTTCACATATCCGTCCTCAGACACGAAACCGATCGAAACTTTTTCTAATTTACAATTACGAGTCCTGAAAGATTTTGTGAAATAGATATTTCGTTTGATCGAGAATCCGTGGTGGTCAATCCGATTGTGCAAATTCAGATAGAAACGATTTCATGCAAAATACCATCCGACGAACGTTCTATTTCCATATTTCGAATAGTTTTTCGCATCGACGATCTTCCCATCAATTCGTGAGCTTCCGATACCACGATTAAAATCCGTCGTGAAATTTGTAGTTAAAGCGTTCCCCGTCACGGCAGCCTCGAAGAGACTGGAGCTTAAAGCGAGCAAAGGGAACAAGGATTTTCATGGGCTTCCGAAGGCAGGTTTGAGTTTCACGCAGTGTTCCTAGTTACTCTTGGAAATTGATATCCCACATGGTGTAGGCGCATCAACGAGTGAGGAGCACAGTTTTGTTGTTCAATTCCTTCGTTTTCTCAGACTTCTGTAGTTTTTCACTTGGTCCACCCTCCGGCAGACAGTCCACGTGTCTTCACAATATTGGGGCACGAAATGAAGAAACGAGCCGTCAACATCCATCCGTTAATCCCATTATTACGTTCTGTTTCTCAAGCGTCCACTCGTGCAAAACCTCACCGCCTTGCGATGAGTTCCGTCTGAATATTCATGCGTCTCTAGGGGCTTTTCGCGGCCACTCCCGTCTTCATCACCACCTACCGCTCCGAACCCAAACAAAAGGAGTTCCACGAGTCGCGAATCGTTTCATCGAGCATAGTGCAACTTTTAATTAATCAAGTGAAAGTTATGTTTCTTTCGTGAGGTTGCCCCGATAAGTTCGTGCGAATTTCCAGCCCTCCATGTACGAGCCGTGATTTAGTGATTCGCATTCGGAAAATAGAAAGAGTGGCTCGTAAAGAAAAGCATGGTGCGGTCCTCGAGGTAGGAAATACGAGCTGGGTTGGAAAGGTAAGAATAAAAATGAAAGTAGAACCAAGCCTGTCACATCCGACAGAACCACCTTCTCCAGAAACTTCGTTTTTCGAGCCCGAGAGCAACAAAAAATACACTCAACTTGCCCGCCACTTTGCAACGTCCAATTTATCACGCAACTCTCGTCCCTGCGTGTGTGTAGCTCCGATGAATCAGGAAAATCAGTGGAAAAGCTCTTTACTTGAGAACAAAACGCTCTATTTAAATATACAATTTAGTTTATATTGAAACTATGAAAAAATAAAGGTTTTTCCATTCATTGATCAATATTTTAAAGTAGAACGTGTTTATTGTTCACCTATGGCTGGTAGTAAAGCTCGTAAATAAAAATAGATTAGAGCACCATTGCCTTGCCTATGGTGAAGGATTAATGGAGATCAATAATCCCCAACGAACGTTCTGTGTTCGTTTGAGTTACTTATGATACTTACTCCTCCCCCCCTCCCCGCTTTAGACTAAAAAAGGCTTTTCTATGCGCCATATTTATCAAGTTATTTTGATAAACTGCATTACCCAGTGAGCGCCATTTGCCTTGCCCAATTTACGGAGAGCATTCCACATTACGAAGGTTCAGCACGTTGGACAAAAATGTCGTAACTCAACGACGAATGTGGACTTTGCATTAGAGTATCTTCTCGGTCTCCATATGAATTCGTTTTTCTCCGTGAACTCTAGGTACACGGAGGCCCTTGGGCGCATGCCACCACGAACCACTTGAGACGACGATCGTTCCCTTGCTCACTGTTCTTCTCACTTTCCATCTCTTGAGGCACGACTGACGCTAGTAAATTAGCGACGCTTCTTCATCTCCACCCGTTGCCCATTGTGCGACAAAGGCTTTTGACAAAGTCCTTCAGGAAGAACCATCGACCGAGATTAGGGTCATCTAAGGATCTTTGAATGGTAATACGGTGTTCAATGAAAGTCAGTCTTTTCGCTGTTGCATGTAAAGAGAGCTATCGAAATATGAGTTTTGCGTCGACCTGTACGTCTTCTTCTCGGGTACTTTGTTCTGACGTTAATTAATATGGCCAAGCGGAAGGATGAGCTTTTATCTTTTCGATATCAGACGGCTCGTTCGCCAACCATAGCTGTAATGTACCTGGTACGTAATCCAACCTGATACGCTCGATTTACCCGGTAAAAGTATGCTCTCGTAGATGCTAGCGCAAACTGCCAACTAAGTGACATTGATCCAAGTTACGCTGGTTCCGTACACCAGGAAACACCGTGATTCGACGCTTTGGCTATATTCAAGAATGAAATTACGAAATAATGGAGAACGTCAAGTTGCTATCGAGTTTTCTTTTTGGGTCTTCCATCAACGAGATGATTATTCAGCCCGTGTTATCGCGTTTATTGGACCAATCGAATTCTCAAGTTAGGATGATGTAGTGGATGATCTGTATAGCCTAACAATGGAAGAAAACATATCAGGCTTTAATTCAGTACAATTATTCTTCATTCGCACTTGTTTCTGCTCTCTTGCCTATACACGCAACACTCGGCTCGAAAAAAGTCATTTTCCCAGGCAATCTCAATCTGGCTTGAAGTGTCAATTCATATTGACTAGGCCAAGTTCACGGTCACCGTGACGATCCGAGAATTAGGCTTATTTAAAACAATCATTTTTGAGGAATAAAGTAATCAATTAATCGTTCGGACATTTACTCGTACGTATATTGAAAAAGTTGTGCATTTATGACAAGTACCTACGGACAAGAGATTTTTCGACTTTTCATCTGGAACAAAAAAATGAATATTTTCTCAAAATAAATAATATCGGTCAAGGCTCAAACGAGCTTTTCTCACTATCGTATTGTTGTCCTGTGCTCAATTGGATCGCATACATTGGCAATCAGTCGGCCAATTACATAATTAGCTTCGGATAAGCGATTGATTAGTTACTGTCCCGATCAAACGGCGAGTAATGAATCATGAGCGCCAGTTGTCTCAAGTGGCGAATAATCGAAAGTGTACGCGGTTTCTCTCGCAAGGCTATCAAAGTGTTCAACCGCAGCCGTGCTGTTGTTGTTGATTATTACAGGTATCGCCATACCCTACACGTTCCAACATGCATGAAAATCTTCTTGATCGATCTTTTCTCGCAGCAGATTTCTACAATTTACCAAAGCCCAGTCCAACGTATTTCCTACCGTCCGAGGGGGTTTTTATCTTGGCTAATCCATTTGCATCAACCCTAGCTGAATTCACAAGTCGATAAAGCTGCGAGTCCATGGAATACAAAAGCTCGACGGATAGTTGAGTTGACCGTTAGTCGTATCGGACAACGATCTCGCTTTTGCGCGAAGAGCCTTGTACCGACCGAAGCAAAGTCACGGGTTCAGCCACCCCGATGTAACAAACTACCCGTCTTTACGTTTAATTTTCTGACCAAGAAAGTCAAATGAATGTTCCATAGATACGGTGATAATTTCAGGCTTTGACTCGAAAGAACAAGCAAATTGATAAAGCACCGCGAGAGAATAGGATCGATGATCGGTAAAGAAGGTTAGCCGAGTGACCGAGAGTACGTTACAAATGGTAAGCACCGTCAGATGGCGGGTAGAAGCTTGAAAGCGGAACATGCTCTTCTTCATTGACCTCCCACCCCTTTTCGGTCGTTTCCTTTGGTGCCTCTAGCGGACGCCGGTTGAACCAACCGGGAATCCCTCTTTTTTCAAACGACCGGGACAACGCCACACCCTGGCCGCTGGTTACAGTTGCCAAACTCGGCCGGGCGTAGCGCGCAATGCACGACTCATCCGAAATCCTCGCGCGTTACCAACGCTTTTCGTGGTGCGTCGTTCGCGAAGGCACGCAAACGCGCGGCTAGTGGAAAAGGCACGATTGAAACGAACGTGTTGCAGTGTATAGTGCGAAGCTTCTGTGGTGGCGGGCCGTGCAAAAGTCGTCGATGGTGGGGGTTGATGAACATTCGCGTTTGCCGCCCCCCTCTTCGTCTTATCGTCTCTCTCCGTCAGTCGGGGTGGTGGTGGTATTCCAACCGGCGCTTTATCGGGCGGGTCTCTCGCGAGCTTTTGACGAGAGGCGAACGTCGCGCGATCCGGTCATCGGGAGGCTTACAAATGAGCCGCCCTCTTTCCGCGGAGGTACGCGACGGGAAAGTATTTCGCCCGATGCTCGGAGAGACCTCGAGACGAAAAAGTTTCGTTTCCCAATCGACAATCGGAAATTGTACACGCGATTTCGAGCGTACGTGAATCGTAAACAGGAAAGGCGCCTCGGTGACGTTACGCGCTCCTTCCACTCACGCACGCTTCATCCCAAGGGGTCGTGACCCCCTCATTGACACAGTGCGACGCGTCGCGGAAGCTCCTACAACTAATATTGATTATAAAACCGGCGTAGTGGCGTTTCGCTGTGTTTTTTTTTTTCTTTTCGTGCCACTCCGGAGTTTCGTTTTTTCTTTTTTTTTTTTTTTTTTTTTTTTTTTTTTTTTTTTTTTTTGTTGTTTTTTTTTTTTTTTTTTTTTTTTCTTTTTTTTTTTTTCTTTTCTTTTTTTTTTGTTGACCTGTGGCGTTGGGATGTTACTTTTTTCAAAGCCGGTGAAGATCAGTGGTTGTTAAGAAATGGTGATGGAATGTGCGGATTTCGTAATCGTACACTTTTCGAGTAGAAATCGGTCCGAATGATTATTTTCGTCTTCATTGACGGCTGTGTCATCCCAGATGCCGTGTTAACCTACCCTCGGTGAATAGCCCTCAACGGTGTGAATCATGCTTTTGACACTTGTGCCTGCGTGGGAATTTTGTTTTTTTCGCTTGAGCACGCAATTGGGATAACTGCCAGAAAAGATGTGAGTATACTCGGTACGTTATTTCTGTTGCCACAACGCTCTCCCTCTTTCCTTGTTCAGAGGCGATGAGGATCTTCCGGATATTTCCGGTCTCCGCTTTTATCGAACCGCACGGCGACTCTTGCTCTTTTACCCCAACGAAATTATGAAAACCTCACGCTAACCCTGATCCCTTCGAAATCACCCTTTTGGGTCTTGTAGCTTCGGGGTTAGCCTGCTGCGCTACCATTTTTTTTGCATCATATTTACTGACTTTGCCCGGTTTATTCTTGAAAGAGCCGGCGTTTCTTTCTTATTTATTTAATACTTTATGAGAAAAATAATGGATTGTTCAATAAAAAATGTAAATCCCAATTTTATTGTAAATTGGTAAAGTGAATAAAATTTTTCAGCATTTCTAGAAAATAGTGAATATTCTTTTCGGAAAAGAATAGCTATACATTCTAATTTCTATTTTCTATAATTTCTATTTCCATACAGTCTGTTTTTTTTATATAATAATTGTAATTTAATTTCCTTATAATTTATTTCGATAGTAGTCTATATTTACAATAATTATATTTTTATATGAATCTATGCCTATAGTTTTTTTTTTTTTTTGTGAAAATTAAATCGTCCTTGTGCTACGTCTGTGACAGTGAGCTGTATATTTCTTTTTATTCGAATCGTATTAAAAGGCAAAATCCGGTCTCGCATCGCGTATAACGAAACTGCAACGGAACGTGAGATACGTTACGACTACTATACAGTGTAGACAGGGAGATCCCTATAGGAAGTGAAGAAATCCGAGACGAAAATCAAGCCCTTTTGTAGGTATTTCTTTCTTGTCAAGGGCAGAAACGACTCTAGTATTAATCACCTTAAGAGTTCTGGGAAATCGTGCATGCACCCTAACAGCCTTGGGAAACATTAAAAAAAAAGAAATCGATCGACGCTCGTTCTTTTACCCCAGCATTGATATTCTGAGTGATTGGGCATGTCTAGTGATAGTTTTAACGGCGTGAAAAAAAATGCTTCGAAATTAAACCGATCGTACTAAAAAGCTTTAACGTCACGAAAGCGTTACGATGATAACCGTTATCTCGTATTTTGTCGAATGTTTGTTATTTTATCTTGATTGAGTAATTTCATCGCTAATGCCACAATTACTCGAGGCTTTACAATCACAATGTCAAATCGGATTGTGCTAATCCGATGCTCGATACATCGATGCAGCGATTTACTGTACGACGTATAATTCTCGTACGTTGCCCCATTCGCAAAATAGATTTAGCGCGGTGACAATAATTCAGATGGCGTTTCCGGTTCAGTCGAGTCTGAAACCCAGATCCCCCTAAACTGTGCAAATTGACTACTGTTTTATTAATAAATGAATTGGGAGTAAAATATTTAAAGACGGCCATAACATTGATAGATTAGAAAAACATATAATAAATTATGTATGAATAATATATTATTTATATATTGCATTAGTATTAATAATATTATGATGATATAATGATAATACATTCGAGCAAATGATTTTTCAAAAATTGAATACATTACTTCGAGCATGAAACGTAAGGATCATGATAATTGAAAAATTATTCAAAAAAACGAGTTAACAAATTGAATCTCCGCGATCGATCGTACCTGATGCATTAAAGGATATGAAAAATATATTTTATTACAATTCCTCAAGATTATCGAGCCTTCATACCAGCATGTACATTACTTTTCTATCACTCCCCTGTTTCTTCGTGACATACCTATTTTATTTTCCCTTATAAATCAGTCCTTCTCACAATCAGAGAAAAACAAAATAGAATTCCTCCAAAGGAAATTCCGATAATTGTGATGTTCTCGAGTTACCGATATTTCCACTAATTAAATTTAAATCATTAGGAACAGGCGACAAGAAACAAGTTTTACTTTTACGTCAACTCCCTCCTTCTTCCAACCTTTAATCAAAGATATAAGAAAAAGTTGTCTGTCTCGAAAAAAAAAAATCTTTCTTCTCGTAATTAAAATATTTACTCCCTATATGATATAGGTATACTTGGGTGGGTATTTTTTGCAGCAGGGGTGAATGCAGGAAGGCGAAAATGCTCTCGTATCCTCACCCGTCTGGAACGTAATACCCCGTCGTATCCCGTACTGCACACTCGTCTTTTAGATTGGTATTTGCGAGATTTTTTCGAGGACAGAGCGATGAAAAGGGAATGTGCAAAAGCCTATACGTATATATATATATATATATATATATATATCATTGGTGTACATGCACATGGAAATACATATATATGTCGAGCCTGCAGGGGCGACTGTATACAGCACCAGGCGGTCGTCGGATCCATTCTATTCCCTTGAAACCTTCCAGGACCCTTCATCACAAGCAAAGTCCAACCCTCCGGCTCTTCTACACGAGCGTCTCGCGCGCTTTCCTTTTTTGTTTTATTCCTCTCGGGAATGAACTTGCATCACTTGCGGTTCGGGCGCGGCTCGATTAGAATCCTCCCCGCTTCCATGGTAATTTTAGCCGGACCAGATATACGACGAGCAACGATGAAGCACCCCTCCCCCTTCCCGCCATCCCATTTTTTTCCAAGATCAAAGACTTTTGAGAGAAAGTCTTAGCAATTTCAAAACATTCGCCCGATTAACCCGAAATGGAATTAATTTATAATTTTTTTCTGTGTATTTCTGACACGAAGAATTTTTATATTACAGTCGAACAAAATTATATGAATTATCTAGTGAAATTGATCTCTCTTATGAGTCAACGAAGCCATTCACATGTTTGCACATTCGCTTTCTGAAATGTGTCAAACGAAAGAAATTTATTTGTTTTCTTCGTTCGGAATAAAACGAATAAAAATTAAATAAAAAGTAAATGATAGAAACAGCGATGTATTTGAGGATTTCACATTGTCAGAAATATTCTGCGAAATAATGCGATCTGTACGTTTCTTTTAATTCTAATAATACATTTTTAACAATAAATCACAAGAATCGTTATTTCGTGCGATTGCTGTTGAGATTCATTTTCCTATAACAGTCGACGACGAGCTCTTGAGACGACGGTATTTCGAGTCCATTCGCACTGGTGATATTAAGGTGAGCGATTGTCACATGCAATATATATGCCAGCAGCAACAATACGTCGGGACTCGCATCGACCCGGCATTTAAGAACGTTTGAAAAAAGCTCCGTATCCACCGTAATAAGTGGCGCGACAAAACCCGCTGTGACAACTCTCTCCATCTTTCTCTCTCTCTTTCTCTGTTTTGCTGGCGTTCAGTCAACGACTTATCGTTGTACTTCCGGTATATGCGACTCGAGAGCTCTTCGTCTTCATCGACGACACCTTAAGACCGCATTATCTCACCCTCGAAGAAAAATGTCTTCGCATGCTTAAAGTATCCCTACGTACGTAGTCGTAACTCGCAACGTTGTTGGCTTACATCGAAGCCCTATCGTTCCACAATCTCGATCTATCGTCGGCTGCAACGCAATTTTTTATCCCGATAAGAAAAAAACGAAAACAAATAACGGTTCGATGCTTAAGGTATCACTGGTTCGATGCTTAAGGTTAGGCAAAAAGTTAATCCAAAATTGGGAAATCATGCATTTACAAGTCTGGATCATGTCCTACACGTTTAGGCTTACTAATAGCTCATTTAACAATAAATTAACACTTTGAAATGTTTATTGTCCGATTTCGATAATAATTTAAGTTAAATTTCGACGATATTGGCATGTGCTTGAATGAGGTTTTGTCATTGACTGTATTTGTGTTTCAACCGAGCAACAAAATAATTTATCATTTTTACCATTTAATTAAAACCTTCGGATTGTCCTATTGTTATCAATGCCGATGATCAGTAAACAAATTACAACAAATTGACGAACATGGATCGATTTTTTGTAATTGCTATAAACTTTGCAGCGAATGAAACTATCTTTTACGATTTATCTAGGCACCAATGATCAATTTCACACTCGAAAGCAAATGCGCACTCCTCCTAAGCTGAAATTCAATAAAAGGTCACTTTTCTTTTAAACTTTCGCGTCTTCCGAGAGTTCAGCGGTATAACTCGAACAGCTGTAACTTTTTCCTTTAGCAGTGAACTCGTTAAATTTTTTAATTAGCCAAACTTTACCTGCTCTCGCTCGTGATTTATTTACCTTCCTATGAAAGCAAAAGACTTTTTCTACGTATTCTCACGGACATTGAAAAATTGGAAATCCGCATTAGTTACCAGATTTGCTCGTCCAATTTGGAGCTCATTGTGCAAATTGAGATAACGACAAACGAGCCCTTAAAATACTGGAATTTAATTGAAAGGTGAGCTCGTTGAGCATTTTTTTCTCGATCGTTTTTTCCCCTCGCACCAACCCTCGAGTACTTTTTTCAAGAGATATACACATATTTAATTTCGCGTTCACATATTTAATTACCGTACCTAAAGCTACTTTATACACAATTCCTTCTCGAATTTCAGTCTGACCCCGCAGGCGTGGCCGTCGTGGCCCCGAAAGTTCTCAGCAAGCGCATTAAAAAAAACATCTGGTTGAATTCCACGGCGCTGCAAGTACAATTACTCATGGAGAACATTTTTTTCTTCCAAGCTTCATCTTCCCTTCCCGGTTAATTATAAAAGCTTCACGCATATCTCAGTCTAAAGATTTTTATTCGAAAAAAATCCAATCGTGATTAATCGAAAACTCATTTGTGAAAACGTTTTCCATTACCGTTTTCTCATTGGAGAAGTATAATGATTTACCATACCAAAGATACACGAGGTATTTCTGCATGTGCGCTGACGCCTTCATTGGCTCCCAATATATGGACCTACGTTTCCGTTCGTGCAGAGCTAGACTATTGGTAGAACGTGAGATATCGATTACTAAAACGGGCGAGAGAATTCAAACACATACTCCTCTGTATCCGTATATAGCACAAACCCGCCCTTATACGGCGCAGCGAAATCGGGAGACTTCGCTGTCCCCTCTCGTCCCTTCTGTCTTCCAGCGCAGCCCGTAATATTTCACATCTGGCAACACGTATCATATTTTCTCTCTTCTCACGGTAAAATTCCATCCGATTTGTCCTGCAGTCACCGGTTATACCGTTTTTACTACGCAATCAATTTTGTTGGAAACTCGAAAGTCAATCGCAAACTCCGAGGCACTTAATTCGTCGACGAGAGAAAGAGATAGACGTACTGTTGACCGAGTACAGCCAGAAGTACCGAACAAGTATAACCTTGACATCCAACTCCTAAATTCTTGAAGGAATTCGAATAATATCGATATTGTAAGTCATCTGACGCGACGGTATCAAAGTTTTGTGATATCCTATACCCCCTAACAATGGCTCACATTACGCAAGTTAATTTCACCACAGAGATGATAAAAGACAACCAATTGCTCTAGATTTCTAAAAAACCGTTACTAGTTTTAGAAGATGCCCTGGAAACAAAGCACTGGAAACCATTCAGTATTTATAAAACTAAAAACACCGAAACTAAGGCCAGTTGTTAAGCGCCTTAAAAACTGAACGTTTGTACCAGGAAGTGGATATCTACTTACTTGGAATCCAATGAGATTTTTTTTAACCATACTATTTTTTCTTTGCCATCCAAACGCAAAAATATTTGCTGGAATTCTCATCAGAGATCTACAGCCAAAATTGAAGGTAAGACCTTGGATATTAATATGAATAAATAAACGAAAACCAATACGTTATTGCATTTCAACAATCATTATCACAATGTGCAGTTACGAGGACTATCATAAACGCAATATTTGTCTCCAACATGCACGGCCCAAACGGTCAGGCACTCAATCGATGAGCGTCCATATTACCAATGAGGACCATTCATGCTATTTAACGAATTCACCTTGAATAAAAATTGTCCAATACTACGTGCTGGTCCTTCATCGTTGGGGATTCGTCTCGGAGGCCAATTCTTTTCATTATACTAGTATACTCGCTCATACACTGGGACCCACCACTGTCATCGGCCGTTTGATGCTGCCAGTTTTTTTAAGTGGACACGCTGTTCGATGTTTGGACAATACTTTTGAAAGCACGTGCTGATCGCTCCCCAGAGCGGCTTGTTACAAAGATTAATACAGAGCACAGTCCATTCGCCACGTTTCTCGCAGTTCGCTATAATGAGCAGATCAAGAAACGGATACGCTTGATATACGTGCAAACGTTCATCGCCAAATGTTACCGTATAGATATATTGATGTGCACACGAATTCACGTTGATCCTAGAATTTTCTCGTTTACAAATTTGGGAACTGGTTTAATCTTTTTTTTTCCTGCAATCAAAGTTTGAATAATTGGAACGCAACGAAAATCATTCTTTATTTATTTACTATTTCCTTCAATATTTCGTAGACGTTGGTTATGACAAAAACAAAGGCTGAAAAATCCAAATTTGTTTTTCGTTGCTCAAATCTTTTTATTATTTTTGGTTTTTAATCACCTCGTTCGTACAAGAAATAAAAATGTTACTGGGCCAACCAAAATGCCGGTTGTCGGGAAGAACAGGAAGCGAAGAACGAACGCAGGATCGTCGCCCTTTGAAAAATCTTTCAATTACACCCTCATGAGGGTGACGCTGTTTCGTAGAGCAAACATATACGCGTTCAACTGTACCGGCGACGTTGCCGGATACGGGAACAATTGACGTTGACGCCTTGTCAAATTTCTTTAATTCTATATATAAACGCAGATAGAGACGGATATGTACGTAGACACGTGAGTATACGTACACATGTACTGAAACCTTTTATTGACTTTTGACGTGTTCATCTGTGTGACGTTTATTTTCCCCTGCTTGCTTCAGAAAGACTCCGATGGACGTACATAGCGAATAACAGTTGATCCGCACTCCTTTTTATTGTATTTTCAACCCTCGAAAAACGTTCTGGCAAACGTCCATTTTAGCAGACACAGGATTCGACGAGAACACCTTCGAGTTCAAGATTCACGCGTAGCAAAAGTTTTTTCGCCACTTTATTTCCGTTGAACCGAATCGACAGCATCTGACGACGAAGTTTTCGTCTCGAAGCGTGCATTATTTTCTTTTGTTTCGTGTGTACGAAAATTTCGTCACGTTTGGTACGACAGAGCTCGAATTGAAACCAAACAAAATCACGTAACTGGTTAGCAATTGCTGAAAAAAGAACATGTTGTCCCAGGAGAATTGTTGGCTCCACTTCTTATGGCTTCCCAGCTTGCGTTGAATTCCCCATTCATTGGGAATCCATCCATTACGAAAATCAAATTTCCATATGCGTGTATATTTACGATACCTGTAGGATATAGCGAGCAACAAAACGTAGAGATACGAGTTCGAATTCACTATTCAAATTTTCTGGCAACAGAGCCAACTAGAGGATGGTGGGTGGAAGTATAGAAAATCTGCGCGTGGATTTCATTGGCCCTGTACATGTGCATTTTTTTTCGCTCTTTTTTCCTCATTCCCTACCACGAGCTCTATTATCTCTCCGCTGTCTTTTCCTATCTTCTGGCCGTATACTGAGTGCGCCAGACATTGATTTAAAACGGCGAATTATTAACGTCGCGACGCCTTTCACGCCGCTTTTCCAGTTCTCCCCCTCGCTCCCGTTCGTTCTTGGTTTCGAGCTCTTTCTCTCTCGTTCTCATTCACCGAGAAAGAGTACAGATATATAAAATAAATCTTAGCGTTACATATATACGATACCTTTTTTTTTGGCCTCTTCTAAAGCACGAACAACCCCTTCGTGCTCCGGACAATTTTCAGTACACTTCGCGAAATATCTCACGACTTTCACGTTCACTGGAGATATTTCACTAATCGACCATTTCAGATTATAATCGGAGTTTTTATTGTTAAAAAAAGAAAAACGTACCATCGATTCGTTCGCTCCATTCTACTCAGTTTGATCGATCAAGTCCAGTTCTGGCAGCTTTCTCCAATTCAAACGGAAACTCTTTATTCCTGAAGTGTCTTCAGTCTGCGAACAATGGGATTTTTTTGTTCACTTCTTTTTTCATACATTTACATTCAGATGTGTTGAAAAGTTTCGAACTTCCTCACAAGTGTCGACAGCATCCGGAGTGAGGAATGTTGTTCACTGCAGGTCGAGGCACATCCACATCTATAAGACTGCACTTTTAACTGCATCGAGCCCTAGCTATCTCCATCCAAAAGTACCCTTATTCAAGTTTCTACGTCCACAAAATTTCGTCCATTATTTGCAAATTGTGCCCTGTATAATTTTCGTACATGCTGATTCAAGGAAGATGCATAAAAGCGCATTCGGGTCGTCATTACTGTGGGATAGATGTTGTTTTGGCTAACTGAATAATAGGAACATGAACTCGACGAAAGTTGCCACTTCGTTACGTATAGGAGCGAAATAGATTCGTGAAAAAACTTTTACGAACGTCCTTCTCGTTGCTCTCCTTTGAAGGGCCTCGTCAATAACAAAAATAGTCACAGATTAACTCAACAATTTCTCTACAACATATATGCGTACATCAGAAACATTGCAGTTTCCATTATGAGTTTTTATGACGCAGCAATCAAATGGTTAATGAGGATCAGTCGTTCTCAGTTTGGATCGTAGATTCTGCTGACCTTCCAAAGGATTGAGAAAACGTCCATGGTATCTCGAAAACTTTCTACGCGCATTTCGCTTCATCCTACATTCAGCATCTTGCGAAACTTTCAATTGAACGCTCAATTCTCATAATTACATCCAATTCAGCCGCGTCATCCGATTCAGTAGTGAAAGAAACCGTTTTTATTGTCCCGCAACAATCGAAACATGAATTTTGTAATATGGGTAGCGATATATTTCTGGGTAAAATTAATGTGCAGATGTCACGGAACGAAGACTAAAGCTGTCTGGAATTTATCTCATCTGCGCTTGATTGCCTCGATCGTAAATACGAGTAATATGTGTTTTTTTTGTTGCTAAAAAATAATCGTCTTCTGCAGGATCATACTATTTATTGTTCAGTCAATTTTTCTCGAACACCCTACATTTCGCCTCGATAAGATCGAAACGTGGCTAAATAAAAAAAAACTGAATAATCACGAGACGGAAAATCGCGAAAAATTTCACACAGCGTGTACAACAGGACGATCCAAGTGAGATACACTTGCACGAACTTAGACAACGCTGAGATCGAACCCAAACGTGGTAGATCGCGCGACGTAATTGCGAATCTTGTTGCTGTCCCTGGCAATTACCAATTTGGAATTCGGCCTGCACGGTGGGTTCGATTGAGGCAAATAGACGCCAGTTCCGAGCCGTCTACAATGACATATGGGTAGTGACATACGAGACAAGGGATTCGAAACCATTCCCGTGGCTTCTTGGCTGGCGAACAAATGGGATCGGGTACCAGTGAATGAGCATAATTAGCCGGGGTGGAGAAGTCAGTCACTGAGAACTAGAGCGAATATGCCTGTTCGCGTTTCCGTACGAGATCGTATTTTACGTACATGCGAACACATCTGGCGTGGAACAGATAGTCTCGGTTCGTATTTTGACACGTGTGATGGAGTAACCCGATTCTTTTTAATCACGAGATGAATCCCGTGATGTCGGGAAACATCACTCGTACCAGAACAGACGACCAACTTTTACAAAACTCATATTTTCTTTCTTCAAATGCATAGTCAGAGTCCAGTACTATTATTAAGGCTATTCATCAAACCCTTCTCTGCGATACTCATCCCTGATGACACGATTAGACCGGACGTCTCGATCGCGAGATATCACAATTTTGAATCGCCTGGTAGGCTGATTTTCGTCAAAAATGAATTATGTACTTTACACGAGGAATTTCAAAAACATAAATCACTCAAATCAGCTAACTCACGTGTGTTCACCTAAAACCACGAAGGCACATATACCATTTACCGTACAGCTGTCATAGACTGACGACTGTATTTTATTATCTCCGCTAAAATATATCGTGCAGTGCATAGGTCCTATTGCAATCTTACAGATACTCTCTTTTATGTATTTTTCAACTTTGGGTAATACGCTGAGGATAATAATTTTTAAATCTAAATGCACATGAGTTAATAACAAAAAAAAAACTAGGAGAATAACCATTAATGATAACAATTTCCGTCATGAACGATGTTTTTGCGTGTCTATTTTCGTGGGTACCACAGAACTGATATTTTTCACACGTCGATCATATCGCAAATTAGCCAGATTGAAAGTGCTCATGAACAGGACTTCTACACGCAACATCGTGGTACGTGTAAAGATTTCAATACGCAACGTGCACATATAACTTGCTGAAAAGTCCTCTTCACAATTCTCCACTGGGTAATCTTCCGTTACTTCGGCTGGCTTTGTCCCTGCCACAATTGTCCGGAAGAACAGTAGTAGCGGAGTTGTTGGATGTGGGTTCAAGTATATCGTCACGGGGAATTATCTTGGCCGATTGTTTTTGCAGAGCGATACTCATCCTCGTCGCAACTGAGCGTTTCGACAAAGCTCCAATGGGAAATATTCACAAGCTCTCCTCGTTCCAGCTGTAAAACGAGCGTAGACCGGGGCATGCATCTCGCAAGCTTGATATACGTGTACGCGGGCCTGTCGTGGTAGTCTTCATCACGAGCCTGCTCATTCAGTGCCCTTGCTCCGTCGTACGCTATGCAAACTTCACGGAGCCTCGGCTAATCAACATTATTGAGTTATATTCGGTGTTCTGCAATCGTCTCCCTCTTTGCCTAGCCTGACATCTCCTGCGTCCCCGTTCCGTGCATCATCAAGCGGAGGAAGAAACCCTAGGCTCGTATTCAGTTCTCACAAAATGACGTATGATTTTGCTGGGTGAAAAAAAAACTGATAACGGTACACTTTCTAATTGCCGTTTATATTCCGTAATGAAGGGAGGTCTTTAGCCAATATGAAAGTAGACCGAAAGAAACTTTCGTATGGACATGACATTTACGTCGTTGTAAATCAACAATTGCTTTTTTCAATACCTTGTCTTTATTGATTTTTATAAATTTCGTATGAGAGAGTAGGCGGATGTCGCCAGGAACCTACAAAAATTTGTGCGATTTCCGTAGCTCGTATCTGCCAGAATAAAAGGAATATCATTTCCATTGCTTCTCAACGATGCAAACTTTTGCCTGCTCTTTCAATCCCATTTCCAATCAACGTCTAATGAACCTGCAAAATATTTTAGCTCTGTGACTGCCGTTTGTGATTCGGCTTTGTTTCTTCCTGGTTCGAATTCATGATACATAATCATAAACATTTGTCGCAACGAAACGACACGTTCACCGTTCTGCATACTACAATTTCATGACGGTAGAACAAACGCCATCGCGCTATTGTTGAAGTTTTTACCTCATAGTTGGAAGCATCTACTGATGTAGCTCCGTACTGAGGTTGCTCATTAGTGAATTAGGAACTTTAAGTATCTCAACTGCATTTTCGTATCGCGACTACATGGATGCTTATGACTCATGTCCACACATATCTTGCCTGACACAACGAATGTAAAATTAGAAAAGTTTACGATGCGTTTCGTGCTCGTACGACGCGACGGGTAACTCGACCACACAATGCACCTGCACGTTACGCGAATATGATACGCTCTTCGCAGCAACGCAACACTATTATTCTTGTAAAAGTTAGTTCATCAAATATAATTGACTGGGGAAGCTTGTACCCACCGCAAACGGCCAATGACGCCGTCAAAGTTACCATTCCATTTCAATGAATAGGCGGGAAAGAGATTAATTTAGTTTCCCGGATGCTGCCATTAAATGTTTCAGACATATATCAGAATGTGCCATTTGATGTTCCGAAAACTATCGGAATATATGTAGTGATGCGGCTTCTCTCACCAAATTAAAAATATTGTGTTACCCTAGGCTCGAAAATGACAAACACGTTTCTAGCCACATCGAAATTTTTAAATCTAATTTCTCCCATACTATTCAACCACTTTGAATGACATTTATTGTGTGTATGCAGGACGCTTGCACTAAGAGAAGCATGCTCGGCATTTGCCAAAATTTTGAAAAAAATTATGCAGATTGTGCTTACCATGGGAGAAATTGCGAGCTACGATCCATCGTGTTTCACTGTCACAAATTTCGAGAGGATAAACCTCTGCAGCGGTCAAAAGTAGTCATTTTGAGTTTTTTTTCATCTATTTTGATGAAGAAATGGCGGAGAAAGTAGTTTTCGAAATTTTTCACATAAATGTGACAAAAATGTACCAGCAGAGCTCGAAATCTTATCGACCGTCAAGAAAATTTAGTTAAACGATTTTCTTACTGGCGGCGCAGCGGCTCGTATTCTTCATTCTTACCGGCTGCGCTGGCATCCTTCCGAAGAATCAAGATATTTATTGACTTGACACTTGTCACTTGTTGACTACGCTAATTGTTCGCTACGATAGCTACCGTGAGCTGCAGCAGGGAAAAATGTCCAAAAAATATTCTACAAAACTTTTTTTGCATTTCGCCAGTCTAATTTTGTACTTTCGGTAAAAACTCGGGCATATTCGTAATCAGCAGAAAATTTCCGATCGAATAGACCCTTTCCCTACTTTTGGAAAGAAAAAAAAAAATTTCGACTTCCCCCGGCCACTTTCCCAGAATCCTGAAAATCACGAAATTTCAAAAGGACGTAGAGTGAGCTTCTTATACGATATCGAAAGACATTTGGACGGTTGGAAAAAGGATTTTGCCTAACTTAAATAATGGCGTTGGATTCGTATCGATATCTCTTATAGTTTTCCCGGAAAGTCCACTTGAAAAATCGCTAAAAAAAA
>JAPYZI010004576.1:0-13162 GCA_030523105.1 Ophioninae sp. A BG-2022a
ATCGTGATTTTTGAGATTCCGGCAAAATGGGCCTGGGAGGTCGAAAAAATTTTTTTTTCGTTTTTTGAGTATTAAAAGGGTGTATTTGATCGGAAATTTTCCGCTGATTACGAATATGCCCGAGTTTTTGCCGAAACTACAAAATTAGACTGGGAAAATACAAAAAACGTTTCCAAAATATGTTTTTGACATTTTTACCTGTAAATTTTGGGTTTTGGGGGAAATGAATAGTTGATAAAAAAAATATTAAAATCATATCCAAAAAAAAAAACAATAAAAACGAATAAAGTATAAAGGTAAAAAATTCGATTTCCCGTTCGAAGCTCGTTCTTTCTAACAAAGGAGGTCCGAAGCTTATCGACAACGGGTTCATGTACACGATGCATAAGAAACAGACGAACAACATAAGATGGCGCTGCGTGCTTCGTTCGGCCCAATGCCGTGGGAGTCTCGTAACCTCGACCGATTTCAAGTGTCCCCGAGTCAGAATGGAACACAATCACAGCCCGGATTACGCAGCCGCGAGGCTGGCGAGAGCACGATACCGAGCGCTCGACCCAATGTTTCAAGGTTTGCGCGCCATCTTTGTTTTTCACTTTTAAGTTAACACTAACTTCCTTCGGTCGACGTAATCGACTACTTCGTTCGATACAAATCTTGAAATGCGAAAAAAAAACATTTTTTGCAGAAGCTCAAACGAATATGTCGTTCGCGAGCGTTACTCCGTTGCTGGACAAAATCAAGGAAGAGCCAACGGATGATTACGACTCGTCGGTCCCTCAGCAATCTGTACTTCAATTGCAGCAAGCAAGTCTTGGTCAAAATTTCACCGCAACCACCCAAGGTGAGTGTCGCCCTTTCGTTTTACCACCCGGTGGTAAGTGACTCGGTCGATAATACTTCGGATGCTAAAAAACCGGATAAACTTTTCCGATTTTAACAGCTTTTCCTATTGGAAAAAAAACTTTGCCACTTACCGACCGTCGGTACATAAGTCTGACGTACCGACAGTCGGTAAGGTAATTTTTCTGTTCAGTGAAGTTTTTATCCGCGCTTATGAATTCGGCGCGCCCGTAACTCTCAGTAAAGCGATCGTCGTGCAAGCGGTTGAGCGGGGAGGGAGAACCTTGCGATGAACGTGTTTTCCACGACGGTAACAGAATCACCCGATCCTCGAACACTATTTTAGTCGCACTTAGAAGAAGATCGCGAAGAAAACTCACGGTCGCCCGAGACTTTTCAGGCGATCAGCTTATGGAATTCAAAGCATAAAAAACGATATATGTGTGTGTGTGTACATATATATATATATAACTGTGTATGCACGGCCATCTCCACCCATTCTTGATCATCGAAGCCGATTTCTTGACGAAATCGATGTTGAGCCACGTGTGTTCGTCCATTTTGCGCGTTCCCAAGTCCGAGCCTTTTTCAAGGTGAAACGAAACCCAAGCAGTATGTCAATGGAATTAATTAGAAACGGCCGGAATGGCCGATGAAACGATTCACGGAATCGTTCTTATACATATTGAATTTACAGGAATATATACGTCAGCCAAAAAATTGCGGCTATGAAAAATCATTATTTTCAGGGAGCTATTTAATTCCGTTAGAATTAACCTCCCACGATACGATTGTTCGTTAAATTGAAATAGAACGACGAGTTCGAGAAATTTCTCGGAGAATTTCGCCTCAGCCGGATGTTCCTAAAAAACGATCAGAGGTCACGCCCGGTGCGTCCCTGCCATCCATGGAGTCAGCCATTTTTCGTAACGTTTTTTTTCTCCCGAGCGTTTCGCTTCCGTCGCCTTCCACCCGGCGTAGTATCGTTCTCGTTATGCAACGTCGCGCGAATCGATTCCTATCGGGAGAAAAAAAGATGGCGTCGGTGGCCGGGCGATCGGCGACTGCGTCAGCGCCAGCGCCACCAGCGGCAAAGACAATTTACCTTTCTCGATGTGTTCTTCCCCCTCCCCCACCCTGCCCTAAAATCGAGAGTTCCGCGCAGCCTCAACTTCGCGAATTTCCCAAATTACGAAAATCGTCACTGATCGGAAAGAAGGACGGTAAAAGAGAAGAGGTTACGCAACAGCGGTTCGCGGACAGCTGCGTGACGCAACGTCGCGAAGGGCGCAGCGACACGGTCTCACCCCCTCCCCTCACCCCAGCTGCCGTACCCTCCCTCGTTTTTCGGGGCGTTCGCTAACCCCCGAACGACCAACGGCTCCCGAATCAACTAAAACACACACACGAGTCGAATCAATATCTCGTGTGTTTCGATGCCCGGAAATACCCGTGTAAAATTTTAAATTCTCGGGACCGGTAATTTAACCGATCTGACGAGAATTTTCGCCAAATCTGACAAAATCGTTGATAAAAAAAAAAGTTGTACATAAATCGAAAGCTCGAGTTGAAAAGATAAAGACCGAAAATACCGATTTCACAAAATCGATGATAATGTTTAGGAACGATTGAAAACCGGGCGAGCCAAGTCCGTGGCGTTCCAGAACGCAGATGTGTCTCGCGAGCCGTGAGGAGCTGGCGAGCGCGCGCGCACTCGCGAGAAGCCAAAAATGGAACATCGACCGATCGTCGATACGAGTCATGCAAAAGCCCGCGAGACGTCACTGTGAAATGTATACACGTGCGTCTATATATACAGCCACGAATCGAGCTCTTCGCGCGGTCTCGTAAAATCGGAAAAATCTTACGACGCTCGAGCGACGAAAATAAAGAAAGGAGAACAAAGTAACGAAAAAAAAAGAGAAAAAAGAGCTTGCAGCGACCGTTGATTTCGGAGGACGCCATTAATAATCGCGTCGCAGTTTTCTCGACGAAAACGAAAGAGTGAGAGAGAGAATTCTCATCTCACCACCGAAGAGATGACGAGTGAAAGCGCGAGAGAGAAAAAACAGGCGTTTTCGATCGATGAATCTCTCCGGGGTTCTTTCTCTCTCGAGACCCGATGTGATCAGCTCGGTTAGTAAAGGCGTTGAAGAGAGACGGAGCTAAAGCGCGAACCGAGCGCTAGAGGGCTATACCGCGAAGGATGGAGAGGGTGAGAAAATAGGAGCGTCGAGGGTGGGGGTAAGCGAGTGAGATAGAGGGGGAAGCGGGCGCGTAAGAAAGAGAGAGAGCTACGGGTAGCGCGAGGCTGGCAGTGGGGGCGCGCGGGAGCGAGAGAGAGCGTGCGCCGCGCGCACACACGATAGTGTACGGGTAATGCGTTGACGACCGGCGCCCCGTTGGCACATGCGCGCCACGACGCGCCCCGACCGTCCACCGATTTCGATTTTAGTCGTTCGCTGGCTTTCGGGTTGGGGGAAATCGTGTTCGGGGCGCCTCGACCGCGGCGTAGAAAAAAAAACCGAAAAATTTCGCACTTTTTATTCGCACCGAACGAAAAGGAAAAAAATTGAAAGGGTTTTGAAAAAAAAAAAACGGAAAACGAGTGCGCGAAATCGAGGAACGTGAAAATCGCTCGAAGAATCGTACAAATTTTTATTTTTTTTTCGTACAGAGATGTTTCGTTGCGCCTCGTCGTCGTTGTCGCGCCGTTCGTGGAATTGACGTTCTTTGATATTTTTCGCTGCCGCGAAATTATTCTTCGATCAGACCTTTGTCGTCGATCGGTCTTTATCGGTGCCGATAATACGCGCTACGAATACACGGAGAGGAGGAAGACCGGAAATTACGCTTGTACGTACACATACATATATATACACGTATATGAACACACACGCTTCTCGTGTTGGCACACTCGACGCGCCGTAGCAGAAGACGCGTACTCTGCGCCGGCCAAAATATACGATAATAACAAACACACGAGAAAGAGACGGAGTTTCACAGAAAAGAACTGGTAATGAAGAAAAAAACACCCAAATAAGCGAATAGTTTCGGGGATATTTCTAAGCGTAAACCGTCGCATGGGAAAAACGTGGTGGGCTTATTTCGTCGACTGCTCCGCTCTTTCATCGTCGACGCGCTCGTCCCGGGACGGAGGGCGGCAAGAGGAGGGGGTGCGGAGGCAAGGGCACCGGGACCCCGAGATAGAGTGAGAGAGAGTGATAAGATACACATCTGTGTATCGCGGCCTGTTAACCGAACACGAGGCGCACCAATTTCTTTTACTTTTTTTTACCATTTTTTTTTTTATAAATTCCTTCTCGATCAACCGATTTTTTTTTCTCTTCTAAACTTCCTCGCTGGTCGATACTTCGAGAAATTTTCGGAAAAAATATCTTTTGGATTTTTGCCCATGTGAAAAATGAAAAATAACACCAATCGAAAATAAATAAATGTATTATTTATAAATAGTAAATAATAATAAATAAACAATATATGAATAAATAAGAAAAGCAATAAATAAACTTATGATATTAATTACTTAATAAATATTAATCAAAATAATAATAATAAATAATAAATATTATATAAATAAATGAGAAAAAAATAAACGAGAGTAAAAAATTAAATTTCAATCGTCCCCGCAAATAGCCCTGCCGAAACAAAGGCAACGGGAGCTTCGATCTCTTTTAGCGTATTTTACCGAACGGTGGCGCAGCCTTTCGGTCATTTTTTTTACCACCGCGAATTCTCTCGATTATTCACCGTCGCACACTTTTTTTTGTCTTTTTTATATTTGTACCCTTCGAATGGAACGAGTGTCGCGGATGTGCTTATCGTTGGGCGTCGCGACGCCGAAGCGACGAGAGGACGAAAGGAAAAAAAATGACAAATTCGATATCGCGACGAATCGGCGTGATCGCCCGGGCGGATGAAAGCGTGGGAGGGGGGTCAGCTCGCGGTTTCGGTCGACAAAAAATCGTTCAGAAAGCAATGCGCGCGCGCGCACTTCCGGTTCGCGGTTCTTTCGAGTCGGGGGATTATTTCGTCGGTGCGCGTATCGTCGGGATATTAACGGGCGAGAGCGAACGAGGATTTACCGGCTTGGACGCGACCACGTGGTTCGCGCGCGTGCGCGGTACGGTTTCGGTGATGTTGAGCGGCGGTGTCGATCGTCGCGGCTAGAGGGTGCCAGGAGGACCGCAACGCGCGCGAGTTTTACATCCAGCGATGCTCTGGACTACCCGAAACTGAGTCGTTGCGCATGCGCGACTCGAATTTCTTAGCGAAAGCAAATTACATCGAAATCCAAACGATTTTACGAACGTTCTAACCTCTACGAGTTTTCGTATCGATCTCGTGCCAGTTTTGAAGAAACATAACCTCGAAAAACCAATTCCCGCAGTTTTTGATACGCGGACGATACCCCCATTTCGCGAGGACTTAGAAAAACGTTTCGCTAATGTTTTTTTTTAATACTCGATTTTTGAGATTAGAAAAGATGAAAATCGTAGCTTCTATAAATCAATGTTGAAAATTCTAATCTCTATAAATCAAAGTTGGTAAATTCAGTTGTCGAGTATGAAAAACAATGTCGTCGATCAGCAGAGAAACGATCGAAGCGTCGCTACGGCTCGAATCCGAACCTCCTCGTCTCCTCTGACGTATCGCAACGAAAAGCAAACGCTCGAGAGGACGAAACGTATTTACACATCGTAAGCGAATATTTCATGCTCGCTATTATTATCATTCTGGCACAGAGCTCGATCGCAGGTGCAGCGATTTTCGCTGAAAAATCAGCCACTTCGCGACGCTCTGTTACGAACAAACGAACAGGATTGTACGCGAAGTCGACAATTTTTTTGGCAAAACGTCCGTTACTACTTCTGTTCATGCTACTTTTTGATCAGATTTAGGAAAAAATAGAAAGTCCTACTTGTCATGACTGATAAACCAACAAAATCGGTACTGATGATCATTAGCACGAAAAAATCTGAATTAATTCACTTCTGAAACCGTCTCAGCCTTCTGAACCTCAAATTTCGTGGTCTCGATTTTAAAAATGAGGTTAACAGTTCTCTTAACCTCAAACTACGGAAACGATCGAGATTTTTTCTCTCCCCGAAATTCGCACGAGATACGGAGACGTCAATGACGAAGTAATGCCGGTAGGAACGTTCGCAAGATGGCGTCAAACCGCACGAAATGTAAAACTCGCGCAGCGACGCAACGTTGATAAAAAAAAAAAACAAATGCTGAACAGAGTACCTGACCTTTCTTATCCCCAGCGCCCAGCGAGAAAAGCGTGATTTTTCGAGCGCTCAAGCGTCCAGTTCGTTGAAAACGCTAAAAGCGGAAAACCCGCGGGAAATAAAAGTCACGACGGCGGCAAGCGGGAAACTCTTGATGAGCGGGCCGGATCCCGTCAAGCTCGGTTCTCACCATCGAACGCCGGACAACAATTGCCTCGGCAAACGTCACGGTATAATGGAAAAAATAGAACTGAAGCAAGAGCCACCAGAGGACGAGGACGACGATTGTTACGATGGTGCGGAGGATCGCGTTCGCGTCCAAATACCCGGAGCGACCGGTACGACTGGCCCGATCGCGACGCAACACTCGGCGCGCGTCAGATCTCACGCCCGCAGCCTCCGCGCGATGGCCAATCCGAGCGCCGTTTGGGCCCACTTCGATCTGTGCGCCAACGACGCGCTGCGCGCGCAGTGTCGTATCTGCGGTTCGGTCGTTGTCCGTGGTGGCGCTAATCCTCGGCAATGCGGCACTACGAATCTCCATCGACACTTACGCGTCCATCATGGCGGAAGACTCATCGGGAGACGTTACCACGGTAATTATGGAGGTTAGGTTACCGACCTAACCTAACTGGTGTCGATTCCGCCTCGTTTTTGTAGAAAACGAATTTTCGATTTCGATCGCTTGCACATTCGATCACCGGAAGTTAGTTTTTATAGCGAAGAAGCTTTACCACGTGACATTTGAGATTTCTCAAATTTTTCTAACCTCGAAACCATCCATCATCAATTCTACAAAACCTGATATTAGGAACCACGTTGATGGATCAAATAAACTTCCAATCATGGAAGCAACGTTTTTTTCGTATTTTTTTATTTCATTCCATGTGACCTGATAGCACGGCAAAACATCACGATGATAAAATATCTCCAGCCCAGAAACAAACAAACCCGAACAATTATGTTTTATTTGGGTGATGTTTTGCCCCTGATATTTTGTCGTGTGATATTATGACACGCTGCCCTTTTATTTCAATAAACAATCACCGATGAGCCATAATTTACTATCGACCGTTATAGACCGAGTCACTATATCCACAAAGTTCTATCGACCGCGTATAAACCCAACTGTTTAATTACAGTCATGCAGTCCGGCCAGAGCAATTCCGGCGGAAGAACGATAAGGATAGCCACGCAATCGCTCGTTAGACAACCACTGAGAAATATTGCTCCGGCACCGACCTCGGGCCAACACCATCGCCAACAGCAACAACAGCAACAACAACAACAGCAGCAGCAACCGAAGACGCTTGTTTTAAAAACGATACCGCTCAAGGTAAAACAAGTCGCACCGACCACCATCAAAATGACTCCGAGACCGCCGAACATGGCCATACCGCAAAATATTCTACCCCAACCATCCACGGAGGTAAATTTATCAATTTTTCTTTTATTTGGCATTTTCATTGGGTTCTTTCCGATTTGTTTTGGTTAATTGGAAAGACGCCGATTTTTTTGTCAAAATTTAACAAGAATTCGATCGAATGAAAATAGTGGATGAAAATATAAAGAAAAAAATTGTTTCAGGTTTGCCTGAGGTGGAACAGTTATCACAGCAACATGCAAAACAGTTTTCCTTCACTTTTGGACACCGAGCAATTCGTTGACGTAACATTGGCTTGCGAAGGACGTTCCCTAAAGTGTCACAAAATGATACTGTCCTCCTGCAGCGATTATCTCGCTGCGTTGCTACGCGAGAATCCTTGTCAGCACCCGATAATACTGATGAGGGATCTGAAGTTTTGGGAAGTGGAAGCACTCGTTAAATTCATGTACAGAGGCGAAGTTAACGTCGCCCATGACAAGTTGCCGCAGTTGCTCAACGCGGCGGAGGCTTTGCAAATCAAGGGCTTGGCGGGACCGAGTCCGTCGCTTCAGGTGAGATAATTCCTTCGATATTTAATCGACGAAAGAAAAATAAACATTTGTTTGGATTTGTTCGGGTTAAAACTTGTTTAAAAATGTTTAAAATGTTGAAACTTGACATTGAAGAAATAAAAATATCTAAACTTAACCCTAAATAATGAACGTGAATTAAAACGTGTTCTTTCGCGCAGAATCCGAAACCTCCAAAGTTGGTGCCACAATCGAAGCCGCTTAGTCACGGGTTGTCAAGCGCGATGAGCAGTCCTCGGATCATCGGTGAATCTAAGGAGTCACGGATAAAAGCGTCCAGTTTGAACAGCGGAACTGGAACGATACCGACAGCAGCGACGAGCGGAGCGGTCTCTGGGACAACGACGAACGCGATGACGACAACCCCAGCCACTTCCGGTTTATCGATGAGTCCGAAGAGAGTTCAAAAACGTCAAGCTTCGGAACCGCCTCAACCGCGTATTTTCACCAAGATACGTCTTCAACGTCCGATCAGCCCGACATCCCCGAATTTGACGGTTAAGTCGGAGCCACTGGACATACCGTTAAGTCCGACGGACATTTTTCCCGATCGCCATCATCATCAACAACAGCCGCATCATCATCATCATCATCATCATCGTCAACACCATCGACATCGTCGTCAAAGCCGGGACGAGGACATCAGCTCGACAGCTTCGAATTTTGATAACCTCGTTATGGCGTTGCACGACGAAGACGAGGAAGAGGATCACCCTGGTCCTCCAGGCGGCGGTGTACCGGAAGACGACGTTCGCGCTCGGCCTGAAGACGACGACGACGACGAGGATGATCGCTGCAGTGACGACTTCCGCGAATTCCCACCCAACAGATCCTCCAACCAAGACGATACTAACGAGGAACAAATGGAATTCGTGCCGACCGACTTTTTGGAACAGGAACAGGACATCGTAGAGGAATACAGCAAGACCAGCGACGAGGAAGAAGAGGAAGACGACGAAGGCGACGTCGAAGAGGATGTCGAAGAGGAAGAAGAGGAGGAAGATGACGAAGGCGCCGAAGACGACGATCTCGTCGAGGAAACTCTTCAAAGATCACTCGAAGACAGAAACAAAAACGACGATCACCGCATCAATGATAAGAGACCCGAACAGTCCACAAATTCCGACAAACCTTCGACCTAAACCAATACTGCAACGTCTTGGACGGCGAGATCTTCCTCTTTTTTAATTCTCGTTTTTTTAAATTCCTTTTTGCTGTTCTTTTCGTCGCATTCTCCCAGAATTTAGACAGTGCCATGGGAACCCAAACAAACCCGAACAAACTTAAACTAACCCGAGCAAACCCAAACAGAGGAGACAAAAATGGAAAAAACGAGAATTTTTCGAAATCATACGCTTCTCGCGTTTGTGATACGTTACTGCATAGTCATTAGATTATTTAACCTCACCGAGTGAGTTTTCATACGCGACTTTGGGTCATCAACGGTCAATCGAACAAACCCAAACGAACAATTTCTTTTTTCACGAGAACAATATTTTTAACGAACGAAAGAATCCTAACGAGGATTATTCATAGCTGAAAATATTCGTTCTTTTTAGGGAACAAATAACGAGACTCGAAGTCGCGCGAACACCGGAGCTAGTCAAATGAGAGCTGCTGGAATCAAATCTCCAATTAATCTTTCTCGATTCTCCAAAATCAATCTTCACTTTTATTTTTTTTCGAGTTTTTAACCCAAACGCGTCACGAGCCGTCAGACGTGAACTTGGAACGAATTCTGCACGAACCTGCACGAACTTTGTTTTTAGTCTTCGGTAAAATCCAACGTGACTTGGTTATTAAAAAAAAAACACTGTTTTCAGTACGAACCCTTTTTATAAACTAGTCAAAAGTATTTCTGATGCGTAGAATTTCCGTTTTCGTGCGCGATCCGGTTGAAACGAAGTGAGGTTAGGATCGCTTGTTTCGGCTTTCGCGAAAAGCGTCCATTTCGTGAAAACCGTTTTTTTCTCACTTGACACAAGTTTGTCTTTGACTCGACATCGAGATTCGAACGCACTGAACCTTAAAATCGAAATTTCACCGAAACCAGTGAAAAAACTTGGAAAATCCTACGATGAAATTTTTTCCCGAGGCGAAACGAGTTTCGCACGAAACCGAACGTTGAACTTCAGTTTGCACGCGAGTGAGGGAAATTCCGGTAATTCTCAAACAATCAGGTACGTGCTCTCGCTACCTCGAACTTCTCGTAGTTGCTAATATTTTTTTTCACTCTTTAGGCGTTCGTTCTCGTCGTATGTTTCTCTTCCGCCATTTTTTTTTTAATCTTCGTTTTATTCAGCGAGAAAACGCGGCACGCGACATTTATTGCGGACTTTCATCGTTCCGGGGCGAGTCGATCGCGCGAGCAGGAGATAAACTTAACGAAGGATTTGCGTTTCCGTGGGATGAGATCGGCAATCCCACAAGCGCGATAGTCATGTAAATAGAAAAATTACAAAAAAGAAAAGACCGAAACGTCATCCCCAATATCTTTTTGTAGGTTAATTTTTACTCGAAGTTGCGTTGCTCGAGTGACGTCACTCGAAATTTTTATTCTTCGATTCTAGCACTGTTTGTTCGTTTGATTTTTTTATGGCTCCGACAACGAGAAATTCCGATAGTTCGAAACTCGAACATTTCTCAACTGCAAAAACCCATTTTTACGTTCGTAGAACATTCGTGAACAAAAATAAACGTGGACGAGAAAACTATTTGGCGAAACTTGAGTACCAGATATTTCGAAGTAAGAGTATAACCAAGAAAAGAAAAGAACGACAAAAAAGCCGATTTAATTTTCTCAATAATTGCTTCCTTCCTAATCGTGCGTTAAAAAATTGCATTTACAAAGGATGGCGAGGAAAATTCGCGTGCCTGAAAGTCGAGATAAATTGACGAGGAAAGGAAAGAATAATCGACGATGACGCAAGGATACAAAATATTGAAAAAAAATAAATAAATAAAATGCCGAATTATCGTGACGCGCGTGTTAACGAAATTCAACGAAGGAAACCTCATCTATATACAAAAAACAAATGAAATCCCTATTTCATCAAGTGATTTTATATTTTAGATTTACATCTTTAGCGCGTAAATATATTGTAACAATTGTGTGTGTCGGAGATATCTATGAATGTACAGGGTGATCCAAAAAGTGTCGACACACAGTTGATTCCACGGATTTCCGGTCCGTGACTAAAGTCACGTCCAACAGGAGTGAACTGAGACAAAAGAGAGAGAAAAAAGAAACATTCGGAAAACGTGAGAGAGCATTTTAAAGATTGATCGGACGTCACTTTTTGGACCATCCTGTATATAAAACCGTTCGGCTCAGCCGAGATCGCGAAATCTCGCGCGGTCGGATCGGTAAAGATGTATTCGTCGAGTGGTGTGCAGTGAACGAAGATGGACGTTTTGCTCGGACTCATTGGATCGAGGCGTCGGATTGGTGGGCGATCGTAGATTGCTCTAGCGGCGAGATCCGTGTTATCCAATTTCGATTGGAGGATGAGAAATATGTGTACACATTGTAAATCGTAATTTATCGAGAAGAAAAATGAGAAACGAAACGAGAAATCTCGTTTTCACGAATAAATGGCTGTTCAGCGTAATTCGATGTTCTTTTTTTCTTCTTTTTTGTTTGTTTTTATTAATCCTTTGATCATTCATGTTGAATCCTTTGACAGGTTATGTTCGTGAAGTTTTTAGGTTATGTGAAACACCGATTTGAACATTTGTGAGGTTATGTCGATCTTCTACCTGTTCTCGGAAACTTGGTGAAGCCCTTCTCATTCCCCTTAATTTCTACTGGTAACATATTTCCTAACCTCACTTAACGTCACAACTATTTTTCGATAATTTCACTCCT
Source organism: Ophioninae sp. A BG-2022a (assembly GCA_030523105.1). Classification (NCBI taxonomy): domain Eukaryota; kingdom Metazoa; phylum Arthropoda; class Insecta; order Hymenoptera; family Ichneumonidae; species Ophioninae sp. A BG-2022a. The sequence continues at coordinate 11,923 of JAPYZI010004576.1, forward strand.
TTGACATTGATTATTTCGAATAACGCCCACTCTAGAATCTTCAGGGTAACCTAACCTCCAAGAAACGGGAATTGATGTTTATTATATTTATCTACACCCTACGCAGTGTGTATGAGAAAAATAATATGCAACAAAAATAGAATAGAAAAAGAAAGCACTTTCCAACGATCGCAAGTTATGCATCCCCGGAGATGAATTTTTTTCCAACTTTTTGTATTCTCAATACAAATGGCAAGGCATTTGTGTTCTCTCGAACGACAATAAAAAAAAGAAACGAACTAGGTCAATAGGGGATCGATGGGAGGGTTGGACGTTTCTAGCAGCCTCTTATTTTTCATCGCGAACCTCGTGAAAAACTACCACACGCTTGAACCTCGGAAATAAAGCAACGTCATCGAGATGAACCGTACAATGTCACGCGCCTGCGCGGTGGGTATTAACTCTAGCTATAATTACCAGTGATCAATTATCACGGATATCTGGGTAGAAAAATTAAAACGTTTGTTTCAGAGTTATTAAAAATGTTTATTTGATCAATAAACTACAATAATTAAACGAAATTTTTATTGTTTTACTGATAAACAATAAAACATCGATTCAAGTAGCGTTTTGACCGAAATGACGATGAAAAGTGCCATCGATATAAAAGTTAAATTATTCAACGACCGAATACTCTTCAAATTCTGCGAATTATGAAACTGCTGAACTAAAAAAAAGTTCGAACGAAAATAAGGGAGAGAAAAGGCTGGAAATAGATTAGACTGGAGAAGCTGGGCGACGCCGCTGGACCAGAGGGGTGAAACGCCGCGCTACTCCTTTGCATCACATCAAATCGCGTCTCGACCCCACTTTTTAGTGCCACCTTTCACCGGCGGGCGGCGCTGGTTGTTCAGTGAGAACACTTTTGTCGCGGAGGCGCGAACGTTCGCGTCTGCGCGGTTTGCGTCAGTTGTAAAAAAATGTTTCTCGGATCAAATCCCGAATTATTATTAATTTTTTAAGACAAATCCATTATTCAAGTCGCCTTGAACTTTCCATTTCTAGGGAAAAATGTCAAAAAAATATGCTAGACACGTTTTTTGCATTTTCCAAGTCTAATTTTGTACTTTCGTCAAAAATTCGGGTATATTCGTAATCAGCAGAAAATTTCCGATCAAATAGACTCTTTTAAGAGGTTAAAAACGGAAAAAAATTTTTTTCGGCTTCCCCCGGCCACTTTCCCGGAATCTCAAAAATCACG